>JBBPPG010000724.1:0-16886 GCA_038091855.1 Leccinellum luteum
ACCAAGTACTAATATACCCTGGAAAGCAAAAGGTGCAAAACTGTTGCAATGGTATTGGTGTTTTGAAATGGATGTATCTTTGCAGTATGTAAGCGAAATCACATGACCCTGGGGACAACGTTGTAGCTAAGGGTTTGTACTTTATTTGTTCCCACCAAAGCAAAGTGAAATTCCCACGAGTGATTGTGGGGCGCTTCGCGCCCCAGTTTGGGGTTAGGCATTGCAACGGTTTTGCACCTCACTGTATATATAGTCACAGACTTTCATAGAATCACACAGAGCCACAGACTCCCACAGACTTCCACAGAGCCCCACAATCTGCTCCACTTTCCCACAGACCCTCACAGACCTCCACAGAACCACAGATTCCTATATCCACAGAACCCACAGAGATTGAGTGTCTGGACAGAGCTATACAGAGCTGCACAGAGACTAGGTATCTATATAGCTCTGTCCAGACTGGACTAGCCTGGGGCTTCTAGGGCTCTGTGCAGACCTGCCCAGCACTGTTCAGAAGATAGTGATTTGCTGATGTAGGTTCTTGAAAGAAGTGGCATTTGCATCCACAACAAAGATGGTCATATCAAAAGGGACAGCAGAGCTGTACAGAGATTATGTATGGAAATATCACAGTCTCCCAGACTCCCTGGTTTCGGACAGAGGACCACAGTTTGCCAGTCAACTAATGGTAGACCTCTTCAAATTATTTAAAATCAAAAAGAAGATATCCACAGTATATTACCTACAAACTGATGGACAAATGGAGCATGTAAATCGGATCAATGGGTCAAATGGCTTGCCCTCACCCAGTTTAACTTTAATAACATGCAATTCTCTGCCACTGGTTTCATCCCATTCCAGTTAACAAAAACATTTACCCCTCATCTATCCTTCGAACCAACTACAGTCAAAGCTCTGGCAGCTAAAGAATTCGCCAAACAAATGAAAGCCAACCTACAATTGGCTAAAGAAAACTTAGAAAAAACCCACACATGTATGAAAATATAAGCAGACAAACATTGTTCGGCAGCACTGGAATACAAAAAAGGAGATCTAGTCTGGCTCTTCACAGAACATTTGGATCTTGATGATCGACTCTCACAGAAATTGACAGAACACTGGATCGGTCCATACCAAATTATAGAAACTTATACCAATAGTGTGGAACTTCTGTTCCCTAAATCCATAAAAGCTTGCTTGACTGTCAACATGTCCTGAGTAAAACCATACATAGAACCACTTCCAGGACAACCCATTATATATCCAGGACCCGTTTCTGTCATGGATGAAGGAACGGAAGAATTCAAAGTGAATCATATAGTCAATTCTCATCCTATTGGTCGAGGCTTCCAGTATCTGGTACATTGGAAGGGCTATGATGATTCAGATCGCACTTGGGAGCTAGCCTCTGCATTGAAAAATGCTCAGGGAGCTATCAATGATTTCTACTGCCATAAACCTTTGGCCCCATGTTGTCTTAAAATGTCTCGCACTTTATTTGATGGTATCTTTTCTACCCCGGTGATTAACTTCACCAATGGAATGACCGAACCTCTGCCTGATCTGGAATCTCAGGCCTAGTTGGGGGGTGATGTTATGTTTCTCATTTCTATAACCTAACTTTTTACTTTTTGCAATCACATGACCTTATCTCTTATCTATGATGTCATACCTCATGTAGTACATATTCCCACACCCGTGAGAACACTATAATCTTATATAGCAATACAGTTATGCCTTAGTAAGTAGTTAGTCAGCCACAGCCTGCCCTAAGCTGGTCTGTGCATATCTTATACTAGTATAAATACTTGAATGCAGACCACCGAACAAGCCAGTCTTGTTCTGGTTGGATACCCTCTAACCTATACTTGATCTCTTCTAAGTCAAGTTCAAGTCGAGATACCGAAACCTGTATATTGGATTATAGGTCACCTTCATTCTCTGGCACATTCCACAAAGCACAACTCAGATACTGTAATTTGCAGAGAAGAATAAAGAATAAGTGGACATGGATGGTGTTATTAGCATCACCACTCTCTAAGTCTGGCACATTCCACAAAGCACAACTCACTCTCTGTAATTTGCAGAGGAGAATGAAGAATGTATAGACATACAGTAATAGCATCACCATCACCACTCTTTGGCACATTCCACAATGCACAACTCATCCTCTGTGACTTGCAGAGGATAATGAAGAATGAGTGGACATGATATCATTAGCATAACCACTCTCTAGCACATTCCAGAAAGCACAACTCACTCCCTGTGATTTGCAGAGGAGAACAAAGAATGAGTGGACATGGCAATGATGGCATCATCAGCATCAGCACTCTCTGGCACATTTCACAAAGCATAACTCACTTCCTGTGATTTGTAGAGAAGCATGAAGAATGAGTGAATATGACATCATCAGCATCACCACTCTCTGGCACATTCCATAAAGCACAACTCACTCCCTATAATTTGCAGAGGAGGATAAAGAATGAGTGGACATGGCATCATTAGCATCACCACTCTCTGGCACACTCCACAAAGCATAACTCATATACTGTGATTTGCAGAGGAGAATGAAGAATGAGCAGACATGGCATTGTTGGCATCACCACTCTCTAGCACATTCCACAAAGCACAAATCACAAACTACCAGTGTGATTTGCAGAGGAGAATGAAGAATTAGTAGATATGGCATTATTAGCATCACTACTCTCTGGCACATTCCACAAAGTACAACTCACATGCTGTGATTGGCAAGGAGAATGAAGAATGAGTGAATATGCCAGTGGTATTATTAGAATCACCACTCTCTGCCATATTCCTCAAAGCACAACTCACAAGCTGTGATTTGCAGAAGAGAATGAAACATGAGTGGACATGACATCATTAGCATCACCACTCTCTGGCACATTCCACTTACTCTCTGTGATTTGCAGAGGAGAATGAAGAATAAGTGGCATCATCAGCATCACCACTCTCTGGCATATTCCACAAAGCATAACTCACTTGCTGTGATTTGCAGAGGAGAATGAAGAATGAGTGGCATCATCAGCATTACCACTCTCTGGCATATTTCACAAAGCACAACTCACTTTCTGTAATTTGCAGAGGAGAATGAAGAATGAGTGGACATGGCATTGTCAGCATCACCTCTCTCTGGCACATTCCACAAAGCACCACTCACTCTCTATGTGATTTGCACAGGATAATGAAGATTGAGTGGACATGGTATCATCAGCATCACCACTCTCTGGCATATTTCACAAAGCATAACTCACTTCCTGTGATTTTTTGCAGAGGAGCAAGAAGAATGAGTGGACATGGTATCATCAGAATCACCACTCTCTAGCACATTCTACAAAGCACAATCCACTTCCTGTGATTTGCAGAGAAGCATGAAGAATAAGTGGACATGGCATTATCAGCATTACTACTCTCTGGCACATTGTTACGTTTGGCCCGGGTAGGGACGAGCGTAGCCTCTGTGAATAGGGATGTTGCCTGAAGCAACGGGACGAGCGATGGTGAGTCGCCGGAGTGACGAGCGATCGAGAGTTGCCGGAGATGAGTAGCTTCAAGGGCTACCGGAGAAGTCAAGTGTATCAGCGACACGAGACTTAGGTGAGGTCGAATGCCTCCAAGAGATATGCTCAACCTAGGGAGAGGTTAGCACAGGACGAAGGGGTAAAGCGTAGCGTCCAGTCAAAAGCAGGACGAGGGCTTTCAGAGGGTCTTCCCGCAGAGGGGTGGCTACAAGGGGTATGGGCTAGATTGGACAAGTACGAGAGTACAGGGGGAGTCCAGAGGAGATCTAGCTTAGGGTGTCTACGTAGCAGGGCGAGGTTTATATATGTAAAGGAAAAGGCATATGACTAAGCGGATGGAATATCGTGGAACACGATAGAAGGAGTATGAGTAATCCGCAGTTATGGAATGAGTCATGAAGGCTGCGGATACGTAAGCGTACAATCTAAGAATAGAACGATGACTAAAGGGTTATGAAGCGGATGAGTAATCCGCAGTAGAAGTGAGTAATCCGCAGTATGGAACGTGGTGGAAGCTGCGAATTAGTAACAGTACATGACAAAGGAGAAGCAAGATGAGGCACGAGTTGAAGAAAGAGAAACGATAGGGGCAAGTCGTAACACACATTTCACAAAACACAACTCACATGCTATGATTTGTACAGGAGAATGAAAAATGAGTGGAAATGACATCATCAGCATCACCACTCTCTGGCAAATTCTATCATCCCTGACTGACATACTGCCATTTCAGAAACAGCATCCATCATATTATTTTTTTGATTCATATAGATCAAAATACTGCAGCTTTATTTATTTGACCTAATAAATAACTCACTTTCTATTATTTCCATTGTGAGATGCAATTAATTAGCATAACTTTGATATTGATTTTAATCTGATCTATATAAAGCTATCTTACCATGAAGTGTGGAAACCATCTTGCAAGTGTTCCAGGATGTGTTACAACTGGCCCAGGCAGGGTCGGTTGTAGACTTGAGAGGATATGCTGAGAATGAAGGATGAAGGGCTCCCAGAGCGAAGAGATGGAAGGACTATGGACAAAGATTATGACAAGTCTCAACATAGAGAATCTTGAAAATAAAGGATAAAGATTATGACAAGTCTCAATGTAGGGAATCTTGAAGACTAAGTGTAGGCACATGCCCAGAGGGATGAAGGTGGTTAAGAGCATATATTCAAGTAGCTCTAGCTTTCTCACTTGTCTCACTTACTCTTGTATCATTACTAATTCATCACCTTCCAAACTGCTTCCATGCTGCAGATTATCCATTTGCTTATTCATCATTCTATTCTTATCCTGTATATTTACTCATCTGCAGTCATTCTGACTATTCTGACTCAGCTTCCACTGCTGTGGATTATGCATTCCTTCTGTCATGTTGAATGACATTCCATCTGCTTAGTCACTCTTCCCTTCCTTGTACTGTTAAGCACCATACTCACGAGTGCTATAATGTGATAGCTAACCACACACAATCGGGTGGCAACACAAAGGGGATGCTAAGAGGGAAAACCTGTTAACGGAGGGGTACACTGTACTCAGTGCTTACCATGTGTGAAGATATGGGGATCTTGTCTGTGATGATGAGGTGGCAATGAGGAGTCAGACAATGTCAGAGATCTTAGATGAGGATGGCTCGGGTAAGAGAATAAGACAAGGAATATACAATAACAAGACTGGAGTATATAGGTACAAGTGTGCTACCTTATATACTGCAGTCTATCAAGCATGGACCATGTAGGTACTGCCTACCCTAACCTGTACATGTAAGTGCTGACTGATGATATGACATATTGTGAGAGAGATCAGTAAGCAAGGGTTTAGGGTATGACGTCAGGTCACATGATCGGAAAGATAGATAAGAACTCGTGGATAAGATAGGAAAGGTGTAACCATGTGGGAACCCAAGGGGTTAGCTAAGGTTAGAAAGAGAACCCTAGAATAGGGTCTCAAAGCTAGGTTACGAACTAGGTCGTAACATGTACTATATAAGCCTTCCCATTCTATGTTGATATTCTAAGCTAGATCTCCTCTGTATTTCCATATACTTCACTACCAATCTAGCCCATCTCTTGAGCTACTCCTTGTGGGAAGAACCTCTGAAAGTTCTCAATCTACTTTTGAGTGGACACTTCTTGTCTTTGCCCTCAGGTCAATCTCTATATCGGACCTCCCTTCATGCAATGTGATTTGCAACTAAGCCTAGTGAAAACAATTCACTTTGCTCTCCTTGTCTCTTTAGCAACTATAAATCACTCAATCTCCTTGTCCCAAGTCTAGTGACAACAACTCACTTCACTTCCCTTGTCTCTCTGGTGACTATAATTTGCTCAACCTCCCTTGTCCCTAGTCTTAGAGGCTACATTTGTCCCTACTGGAAGATCTAGCTTCTCTTTTGGCTACCATTGCTGTAAGCCACCACCATTTCTCAACCACCTAGAAACCCAGACCCCCATTGACTTCGACTGCTCCTATCATCATCAAACCTTGACCATGTCAACTCTGACATAATCACTGAACCCTCGATCTACTCTGCTGACAAAGGAAACTTGTCTGACCTTGACAACCTTCTCTCTCAGGAAGAACTTGACAATGCTCTTAGTCTTTCTTGATATCTTAGGGCAACTCTGACCCTATCACCTGACCCTATCCTGTCATCCTCTATCCCAGTTCAACCTTGATCCCCACCCATGTCTTCATTCTTCACAATGAAATCCATGGCAAAACCCATGGAGCTCTACATTGCACCTCCTAAACACTTTGATAGCTCTTATACTAAAGCCATACCTTGGCTCCACTCTGTCCCCTTCTACCTCACTGTCAACAAAGAGGTATATGACTCCAATTCAAAATAGATTGCATTTGCCCTATCCTTCATAACCAAGGAATCCACTGCTATCTGGGCCCAGACCTTCCATCAAAATTCCATACAAGATGACAGAACCATCGCAATAGGCTCCTTCTCCAACTTCTACAAGGCATTTAAGGCTACTTTCAAACATCACAACATCATTAAAAATGCCATCACCTGGTTGTTCACCAAAGGCATGACTCAGAAAAGAAAAGATACCCTATTTAAATCCTCCATCACCGAATACATTTCCCAATTCCAAAACCACATTGCCCTCTCCAAAATCACTAACCACAATGTTCTCATCTCTTACCTCAGTGCTGGACTTCCCCCAAACTCACCCAGCAGATCTACTCCATGACCATGGTTCCCACCACCATTGACAATTGATACAAACATGCTATCCAGTTCCAAACTCAGTGGAAATGTGCCAAGGAAGTCATCTCTTACTCCCATATCTCTTGACTCCCAGCCTCAATCTGGAATCACTCCTTTCTCCATCACCACTTGCAATCTCAATGCCATGGACCTTGATGCCATTAAAATTGGCAAACTCATCCCCGATGAGTGGAAATGCTACATCAAACTTAAACTCTGCTTCTAATGCTGGAAACCTGGGCACTCTTCCACCTCCTGTTCCAACTTTTCCTCCTAACCTAAAGAAAAGGTCCAAAGAGTTGCAGAAGATCTTCCTCATCTTGGGGAAGTTGAAAATGATAATGAGGACACCATAGGAAGAGTTCAATTCACTATCCAAAAGGATTTTTGAAATGGAAACCTCATTCAATGCAAGGATTCCCTAGAGCTACATATTCCCCTATAATTGTATCTCAGTCTGCCAAATCCATGCAAATTCCTCTGTAGCTAATTGTACCCTTGCACACCATGAAAGTTGTTGACACCTGTGCCCTGGTTGACAGCAGTGCCAACATTTCCTGCATCAACTGGCAATTTATCAGAAAATATTGTCTTTCCACCAAGAAACTCAACACCCCCATCATTATTTGAAATATTGATCAGTCCTCAAACAAAAATAAAGAAATCTGTTGTGAATCACCTCTTGCAACTAAGTCTTAGCTAACCCTTAGCTAACCCTTATCAGTCCACATAGTGATCTCATTCCTTTTCTCTATCTTCTTTTTATCTGCAAGTTTATCTTATCTTATCTAGATACCCTATGTATCTATCTCCTTTCCACGATCACGTGACTTGTTGTCACTAGGTGATGTCATACCCTACACCCTGCTTACTGACCTATTCCATGATATGTCATCACATCAGTCAGTACTTACACATACAGGTTAGGGCAGGCAGTATTTATATAGTCCATGCATCATAGACCATAGTATATAAGGTAGCACCATGTACTGTACATACTCCAGTCTTGTTATTCTTTATTCCTTGTTATATTGTCCTTACAGCCTTGCTGATAAGTCTTTGACATCAATCACGACTCCTCTTTGTACCCCTTGTCATTGTAGACAAGGTCTCCATGTCATCACACACGGTAAGCACTGAGTGCAGCATCTCCCATTGTTAACAGGTTCTCTCTCTTAGCATTCTAGTCCCTGACTACCTATAGTGTGTGGTTATTATACCTGCTATATTTAGCACTCATGAGTAAAGTGCTTAACAAAATCCATTACTCCTTGCATCCTCTTTTATGTCATGTCCTATGGCAAGGAAAATGTTATTCTTGGCCTTCCCTGGCTCTGAACCACCAACTCAACCACTAACTGGAAAACCCAAACTCTATCCATCAATGATTCCTGTGACCAAAGCAAAGACCTTTACTCCATCTATGTCACTGACTCCTACTGCCATAACTCTTACTTCTGACCCCCACAATCCTCTCCTTTCAAACCCCCATGATATACTTCCATCTTTTCTGAGACTCAAGAATGACTTCACCCCTTTCTTGATTTTGATGACAACCTCACCTATCTCACTTGAGCTAAGGAAAACAGAACTATCCACAGGATCATCTGAGGAGTATGCTATTTTGCCTCTCTTAGATCTACTCTCTGTCACAGAGTTACAGCTGCCACAGAACTCACAGCTGTGGCAGAGAAGGCCAAAACCCCTTTGATGCTACCCCCCAAATACTCTGACTTCACCCCCGTCTTCTCAGAAGATGTCTCTGACCATGTACCTCTAATATGCCCCTATGACCATGAAATCAACCTCAACAAAACCTTTACTCCCAAGATTAGGAAGATATGCCCTCTATTCCCTGATAAATACAAGGCCACTGAAGATTTCCTGGAGGAAAACCTATCCTCAGGAAAAATTCAACCCTTGAACTCCCTCCAAGCCTCACCATTCTTTTTTGTCAAAAAGAAAGACGGAAAACTCCAACCTTGCCAGAATTACCAATATCTGAATGAACACATAGTTTACAATGCCTACCCACTCCCCCTGATCTTCAATCTTGTCAATAAACTCAAGGACGCTAAGGTTTTCATCAAGTTTAATATTTACTGGGGTTACAACAATGTTCACATCAAGGACAGATATCAGTGGAAGGCCACCTTCATTACCCATAAAGGTCTCTTCAAACCTACCATCATGTTCTTTGGTCTTTGTAACTTCCCTGCCATATTCCAATGTTTTATAAATAACTCCTTCCATGACATGATTGCTGAAGGATGGCTCATCATCTATATGGATGACCTCTTGATCTTTTCCCCTAACAACAAACTTTATGTTGAATGAACTCATCAAGTCTTGCAATATATGCAAGATCTTAATCTCCATCTCCACCTCTCCAAATGCAACTTTGCCACCTCTGAAGTCAAATACCTTGGAATGATTGTTAAACCTGGCCAAATCACTATGGATCCTATTAAACTTGACAGTATTGCTGCCTGGACTTCTCTGACTAAAGTCAAAGAAATCCACTCCTTTCTCAGATTTGCCAACTTCTACCACTTTATAGTGGACTACTTGGCCATTGCCTGTCCTTTGATCAATTTAACCAAGACAAACACTCCTTGGTTCTGGTCCCCTGTCTGCAAACAAGCTTTCGCCTCCCTCAAGTGCATTTTCCTCTCAAAACCTGTCCTCTGACTCCCTGACCTCTCTGCCCCCTTTGCTATTGCCATTGATGCCTCCAAATATATGTCAGGTGCCATTCTCCTCCAGACTGATATCAATAGAGATTGGCACCCTTGTTTCTACCTCTCCCAATTCTTTTCCCTTGCTAAATAGAACTATGATATCTATGATTGCAAACTCCTTGCTATCATCCAGGCCCTCAAAGCTTGGCATCATTATTTCCATGGTTCCCTATTCCTAGTCCAAGTGTTCACAGACCATAAGAACCTTATCTATTTCTGCCAAGCCCAATATCTGAATCACTAACAAGCTCATTGGCTTCTTGACCTTGCTGACTTTGATCTTCACATTATTCATATCCCCAGTAAACTTCTTGCTGGACCTGATGCTCTTTTCCACCACTCCAACCTGTGCCCTAATGGTCCTGACAATAACCAAACTGTCTTCCTCTCTAACTCCCTTTTCATCAACATTATCAACACCACCCTCCAGAATTACATTGCTGTCTCTTCTAAGGATGATTCCCTTATTTTGAAGGCCTCCCAAGCTCTAAATAGTCAGATACCCCCTACATTTTGGTTTCGTCTTTCAGACTGGCAATGTGATGCCTATTGCAGACCTTGTTCATAACTTAGCTTTTACCTCTAGTCTAAGGTTCCCTTTCACGCTTTCCTCTTTCTAGTCTTCTGTGCTTATCCTTTATCTTATCAGGTCATGTAACTTATTGTCTTATTCATTGTTTACCTCTATTGACACTTTTATAGATACTCTAGTTTCCTTTCATGGATTATATCTTGATAGATCATTCCAGTGGTCATTGGCATTCACATCTTCATTGCCGATAAATTTCCCAATCCCAGTTGCATCTTACAGTATATCTTGATAGATCTCAATCACATCTTGATCTTCTATTCATCTATCTATAGATCTGCCACCCACCTTGTGGTTGCCTGGCATCTTTCATCATTCTCACAGTTGGCTTCTACTACCACATCTCATTGTTGCCTTATGGCTTTATATATTCTTATATAGATATCATAGTTATACACTGGCCCTTAACTTGTGGTCCATGCTGTTGAAAGTACAAGCACTAGTGCACTAATCTAGTAAATAGTTCACACACTTGTATTATATAACAGAGCTCAGCTATGTCTGAGATTGAATAGGAGTTTATTCATTCTTCTAACCAAACCACTACATTCCACCAAACTCAACTCATTCTCCACAATATGAGTACCTCAAGTATACTTCTCATATCTTAAACAGGTTATGAGCCCCGAGCAACATGCTCATGTGTTCACACTGACACAAAGCTCAAGGAATACCTGGAACAGTCCAGAACATAAACGGTCCAGCCATACCACTCAGACATGGAAACACTTGAGTATTGAAAACTGAAGAACCATGGGTGGTAATCTGCTCAACAGAGCATGACATCACAAAGCAACCCATTCAGATCAAACATAACACTTGTAAAAGCCAAACTCCATACACTGTCAATGATGGGGAGACTATGTCACCCAGAAGTAATAGATGTTGGACATTCAGAAATGTAGACTATGTCCAATCCCTCTACTTTTTCTATCACAAAAAGTCTCAAAGAACTAACATCCATTTCCCAGATTTAACATGTCCAGCTCTTTCTACAAAGACATTACCAAACTCAATGGCTTCAACTATCATTAGTGGGCCCATGAGATGAGCACCTTTCTCTACTCTCAAGGACTCTGGTTCAAGATAATGAGGCCATGCCCCTTCTACATGGAGGACTACAAAGATGATGGCACCACCAAGACTTGCATTATCCTCCATGCTCAACTCAGTAATGACCAGAAGGAGTTGATCAACAAGTGGGAGGACAGTGATGATCAGGCGATTGGGTACTGTTATGACTTGCCCTTATTCTTTTTCTTTTCTTCGACTCGTTCCCCTCGTCTCACTTCATCTTGTACTATTATTAATCCGCAGCTTCTGGCCTGTCTTCCATACTGCGGATTACTCATTTCTACTGCGGATTACACATCCGCTTCGTCATTGCTTCGTCATTGCTTCGTCATTGCTTCGACATTGTTCTATTCTTAGCCTATACACTTATTCATCCGTAGTCATTCTGACTTATTCCACTGCTGCAGATTACATGTCCCTATTCCATCGTGTTCCACAATGTTCCATCCGCTTATTCATTTTCATTTCCCTACATATATATAAACCTTGCCATGCTATGTAGATATCCTAAGCTAGATCTCCTCTGGATATCCCTGTACTCGCATACTCGTCCAATCTAGCCCAACCCTTATAGCCACCCCTTTGCGGGAAGACCCTCTGAAAGCCCTCGTCCTGCTTTTGACTGGACGCTTGTGCTTTACCCCTTGCCCCATGCTGACCTTTATCCAGGCTGAGCACATCCCTTGGAGGCATTTAACCTCACCTAAGCTTAGTGTCGCAGATACACTTCACTTCTCTGGTAGTCCTTACATAGCTACTTGTTCTCCAGCAACTCACCATCGCTCATCATGTTGCTTTAGGCAACACCCTTGTTCACAGAGGCTATGCTCGTCCCTACCCAGGCTAAGCATAACAAAAGATCTAGCTTCTCCCCTCGGCTACCATCGTCGTAAGCCGTCACCATTTCTCGCCCACCATGAAACCCAGACCCTTGATGTCTTCGACCCCTCCTGTTGTTGACAACCCTTGACCCCGTTGTTAGTGACATCTCCACAGAACCTTCGATCCACTCAGCTGACGAAGGAGATTCCTCTGATCTAGGTACTCTTCCCACTCAGGAAGACCTTGACTCCACCCTTGATCTCTCACGGCATTTTCATGCCTCTTTGACCCTGCCCCCCGACCCAAGTCCACCTTCGCCCACTCCCACTGCACCTAGGATGTCTTCATCCTCCACAACAAAATCCTCGTCTCGCCCCACGGAGCTCCGCATAGCGTCTCCAGATCACTTTGACGGTTCTTATACCAAAGCCACTCCATGGCTCCACTCCATAGCCTATTACCTTGCAGTTAACAAGGAGGTGTATGACTCCAATGTGAAACAAGTTGCATTCGCCCTCTTGTTCATGACCAAGGGGTCTGCTGCCACCTGGGCCCAAACCTTCCGACAGTCCACCCTCGTGGACGATGGTACCATCAACCCAGGTATATTCTCCGATTTCTATAGAAAGTTCAAAACCTTATTCGAGCACCACGATACTGTGGGCAACGCCGTCACCTGGCTCTCCTTGAAAGGCATGGTGCAGAAGAAGAAAGGAGGCCTCTACGAACCCTCCCTCACCGAGTACATCTCCTCTTTTCAGAACAACGTCGCCCTGTCCAAGATCATGGACAACAATGTACTCATTTCTTACTTTGGTGCCGGCATCCTTCATCCCCTCACCCACCAGATCTATGCCATGATGGATGTTCCTGACACCATCGATGGCTGGTACAAACGTGCCATTCAATTCCAAACCCAGCACGAACGTGCTAACAAGGTCATCTCCCACTCCCACGTCTTCCACCTTCCAGCGTCTACCTAGAACCCCCCCTTGCACTCCTCGTCCTGCAATCCAAATGCTATGGATGTTGATGCCATCAAGATCAGCAAAATCACCCCCAATGAGCAGAAACGCTGCATCGAAAGGAATCTCTGCTTCCATTGCCGCAAGGCCGGACACTTCTTCACCTCTTGTCCCAACTTTCCCTCCTCCCAGCCTCGGCGCCAGGTACAACACATCAAGGAAGACCTTCCCTGCCTGGAGGAAGTTGAGAGTGATGATGAGGACACCCTGGCTTCACGCCACCAACCCCTCGATCAACTGGAAATCCCAGACGATGACCATCAACGAATCTTGTGACCAAAGCAAGAACCTCTACGCAGCCTATGTAGCCGATTCCTATCGCCATGACTCCCACTTTTGTCCACCTCAGCCCACTCTGTTCAAACCCCCACGCCATATGAACATCTCCCCTGAGACTCAGGAATGACTTCACCCATTTCTCGACTTTGACAACGCTGACGCTTACGTCACTTGTGCCTGTGAAAACTGCACCATTTATCGATGCGTCTGTGGTGTTCATCGCTTTGCTCCCCTCAGGTCTGCTACATGCAGACACCTTACCATTGCCACCAAACTTGCTGCTGTGGCTGAAAAGGCAAAAACACCCCCTGTACTCCCCTTGGAATACTCCAAGTTTGCCTCGGTCTTCTCAGAAGACACCTCCGACCATGTCTTGCCTTCACGCCCCTATAATCACGAGATCAATCTCGATGATACCTTTGCTCCCAAGATTGGGAAAATCTACCCTCTGTCTCCTGAAGAGCAGAAAGCCACTGAGGACTTCCTGGAGGAAAATCTCACCTCGGGGAAGATCTGCCCATCGAACTCCCCCCAAGCCTCTCCCTTCTTTTTCGTCAAAAAGAAGGATGGGAAACTCCACCCCTGCCAAGACTATTGCTACCTGAACGAACACATGGTTTGCAATGCCTACTCGCTCCCCCTGATCTCCGACCTTGTCAATAAACTCAAAGACGCTAAAGTTTTCACAAAATTCAACGTCCAATGGGGCTACAACAATGTTCGTATCAAAGACGGACATCAGTGGAAGGCTGCCTTCATCACCCATAAAGGTCTCTTTGAACCGACCGTTATGTTCTTTGGTCTTTGCAACTCCCCCACCACATTTCAGCATTTTATGAATGACTCCTTCCGTGACATGATCACCAAAGGTTGGCTCATCATTTACATGGACGACCTCTTGATCTTCTCCCCTGACTCCGACTTACATGTTGAACGCACCTGCTGAGTTCTGCAATGTATGCAGGAGCTCAACCTTCGTCTTCGCCTGTCCAAATGCAACTAAGTTGCCACCTCCAAGGTCGAATACCTCGGTATGATTGTGAAACCAGGCCAAATCACCATGGATCCTGTCAAGCTCGACGGCATTGCAGCTTGGCCAACCCCCACAAAAGTCAAAGAAGTGCGCTCCTTCCTGGGCTTTGCCAACTTCTACCGCCGCTTCATTGTGGATTACTCTGCCCTCGCTTGACCATTGATAGACCTCACCAAGAAGAATGCGCCTTGGTCATGGTCTCCTCCCTGTGAAAACACCTTTGCCGTGCTCAAATGGATATTCCTATCCAAACCTGTCCTTCGTCTCCTCGACCTCTTCGCTCCCTTCACCATTGCTACTGACACTTCTAAATATGCCTCGGGAGCTATCCTCCTCCAGACTGATACCAACGGTGACTGGCACCCCTGCTCCTACCTCTTGCAGTCATTCTCACCAGCAGAGCGCAACTATGATATCTATGATCATGAACTCCTTGCCATCATCCAAGCCCTGAAGTCATGGCGCCACTACCTCCACGGCTCTCCATTCCCTGTCCAGGTCTTCACAGACCACAAGAACCTCACGTACTTCCGTCAGGTACAACACCTGAACTGCCGACAAGCTCGTTGGCTCCTTGACCTCGCCAACTTCAATCTTTGGATTATCCATGTTCCCAGTAAACTCCTTGCCAGCCCTGATGCTCTCTCTTGCTGCTCCGATCTCTGCCCTGAAGGACCTGATAATGATCAGATGGTCCTTCTCCCTGATTCCCTGTTTGTGAACCTCATCGACACTGCATTGCAGAACCACATTTCCTCCTCCTCGAAAGACGATCCCCTCGTTTTGCAGGCCCTCCAAGCTTTGGATGGTCAGATTCCGCCTGCATTTTGGTCTCGTCTTGCCGATTGGCAATGTAACGCAGGTGTCCTCTCCTTTAAAGGTCACGTCTATATACCCCCCAATGAATTACTCCGACACTCCATCCTTGAGCGATGTCATGACCATTGCACTGCCAGACACCCCAGATACCTGAAAACCCGCCAGCTCATTGCTTCCGAGTTTTGGTGGCCCAGACTTGCTCAATATGTCCAAAAATACCGTCGAAGGCTGCACTACTTGCCAGCAAAACAAAGCCAACACTCATTCTATGTCCCCACCACTCCTGCCAATCCCCTCCTCATGCTCCTGCCCATTTCAACAGATCTCCTGCGATCTGATCATGGACCTTCCGGCATCCTCCAGATTTGACTCTCTCCTGGTCGTGGTAGACCATGGACTTACTGTTACGCTCCCTATTTTCTTAAACTAACTTTTCACTTTCATTTCACTCTTTCAAAGTCACGTGACCTGCTTAGTCAGCTATCACATGATTGATCACGTGATGTCATGTGCCTTATCTCTTATCTATGATGACATACCTCGTGTACTACATATTCCCACACCCGTGAGAACACTATAATCTTATATAGATACACAGTTACACCTTAGTAAGTAGTTAGTCAGCCACAGCCGGCCCTAAGCTGGTCTGTGCACATCATGTAAACATATATATACTTGAATGAAGACCACTGAACAAGCCAGTCTTGTTCTGGTTGGATTCCCTCTAACCACAACTGTCCCCTCTCTAAGTCTTTGTTTCGAGTTGAGGTGCCGAGACCTGTCTTGGGTT
Source organism: Leccinellum luteum (assembly GCA_038091855.1). Classification (NCBI taxonomy): domain Eukaryota; kingdom Fungi; phylum Basidiomycota; class Agaricomycetes; order Boletales; family Boletaceae; genus Leccinellum; species Leccinellum luteum. Next base: position 15,945 of record JBBPPG010000724.1, read on the forward strand.
ATAGGTTGCCTTCATAAGAACAAGACTACTTTCTCTCCTCACCTCATCCATCACTGGTACACGTGACAAACACTTTACTCTTCTCAACACTACACGTGGCCCCCAGCGTTAAGGGGATAGTCTTGACACTCACTCGGAGTATAAACGAGCACGCTTGCATAGCCGTCCAAGGACGTTAACTCATGCAGACTATGACTGCAATCTCCACCGTATCACAAAGTAAATCTTTGTATTGCTGCTTTGGTAGTCAGTAGTTCCCAATCGAGGGAGAGCAGCCACCCCAGTGCATTGATTGAAAGGATAGAATCGCGATCTCTTCTATCTAAAATAAGATTCGCAGTTCTACAGTACTAAAACTGTGCCGTAGCCAGGCAAATCCGTCTCCACCGACTCTACCCATTGACACACGTGCGCGCTCGTGACATGCTATTGCTCCCTCACTTCCGAACTGTTCGCTGTCATTCACGCAGTTCAAAATAGCTTCCCCAACTAGCCCAAGGGACTCTTCTCCCTATCTTGCTGTTCGAGAAATCCTCGAAGAATATTACCCCAACACACAACTTGAACCTGACTCTGGAATACCCGCCGGCAACTTTTATATTGATCTAGAAGGAGAGTGGCCTTATTTGTAGCGAACACTGTCGTGAGCATCGAGAAAGGGAGTGAAAGAGGGACGTAGCGGCATCTATGGTCAGCCGCTCTATAAGTGTTCACCAGCCGGGTTCGTGAACCGGCGTCTTGTGGCAATACATGCTATAGGCTCGAAGTAAAGAGAGGATGAGCCGTAATCATCATCGGTGGTACTTAGCGGACTCCATACGGAGGACTAGGCACAAGACCGACTAGAACTTGACTGGGGAGTCAAGTCTAGGAGTCGCTGGTATTTATACTACTAGGGTACATCACGGACCATGTACTACCAGCCTACCCTAAGGTACATGA
>JBBPPG010000725.1:0-16870 GCA_038091855.1 Leccinellum luteum
ACCAGACACGTCCGTTCCCGGATCCCTTTGTTTCTGACGAACTTTGGCAGGGAGGTGCGGTACCATGATGTTTCCATTTCTGTTCCCTATCTTGCCGTTCCGGTTCGCGGACGCCTTGGATCTGGGGAGGTGCAGCATGACTTCCCTCGCCTGACGCAACGCTTCCTCTTCCACCTTGTCCGTTTCCTTACCCCCTTGATCTGGCTCCGGTCTTGCGCTTGCGTTGTTCGTGCCGGGATCTCCGAGCATGGCGGCACCACCGGGTAAATGCGCAGGCGGCTTGCGAGGCGTTGGGTCGTCTGGACGTGGTGCACATGAGGCAGGCATGCAACCCGCATGCTGAGCGGCGGGTACCCACGGAGGTGGACATCGCAGCGGGCGACAGCTGCAGGGGAGGGGATGTAGTAGTGCGTTTGTCTCTCCGTAGAGGACGATGTCGGTGGTCTCGGGTCCGTCTACGAAATGAGGGAACACATCATGAATCGGATGGGCAGGATAGAACTGTTCGGAGAAACGCACTGGTGTCCCCTAGAGACACGCGAACACTGATTTTCGTCCTCTTGGGGCCATGCACGTCATGCGGGGAAGCAATTATTTGAGACAGACACAGGATGTTTTCCAAATAGATCTTGGTCAACGTCGCAAACGGGTGAATGTCCCTGAGCACAAAGTTGCCAGGACGTCTGTGGCGCGCTCAGGGTCAGAAAGGGTGTGACACCGGTGTTGGCAGCCATTGTGGTGGTGACACTTTTCGAGCCAGCATTGGCAGGCAATGAAACCGTCTCCGAGCTCGGCGTCTTCCCGGCATACTTTTCTCCCGATCCAGACGAACCAGACTCGGAGGACGAGGGCTTTGAACCCTGACCGTGATGACTCTTGCAGACACCTTGACCCTACACCTGCACCAGCAGCATCTACATCCGACAATCTTGCTCACCAGCGCCCGGGCGAACCATCGACTCCTTTGAGGATAAATGAAACAAGGGACTGACAGGTGTCAGGGTCCTCATAGGTATCGTCTGTGCAGATACTCCCAGACCGGACCGAGAAACTGAAATGTGTGACAGCGATCCTTGACGGAAAGATCTGTTTAGCGAAGGGAATACCACCGTGGCTTGGACGATTCGCGACCATCTCGATTCAAGCCCGGCACGCCCGAGGACCACATAGATGGAATAGACGAGGGAAATCAAGAAGCTTGACGGGGGTGTATGGATCCGACGGACGAATCTGCATCGATTTCAGCGCCGAGCGCCCCCCCTCGTTGTCTCCGTGGACTTGGAGTCCTTCCACGCGGTGCGGCGTCGGCGCTGCCCCGTAGATGTATGTGGAGGAGGATGGGAGTTTGACGTGGTCGTCACGCCGGATTCGTATCCATGGCCAGTCTCTGTCTCGTTATCACAGTCGCAAACCCATTCATATTCGTCTCGACCAAAATTTGGCTTAGTTGACTATCGATGCGAGTGAGCAGAATGGGCAGAAGTAGAGGAAGCAAAAAATGTGCAAATGGGGCGCGAATGCCTTGGCTTGATTCAGATCACGGCTCGTGGGCACGGTGCACCTGAACCGCGCACAGCACGGGAAGCACGTCAGCACTACACAGGATATAGAGCGAAACAACACGAGGACGGTAATTAAAATGAAGGTGGACATTGAACAATCAATCACGGAGACCCCACGCTCAGCGGAAAGAGTATGGAAAAAGTTACGGAGGCACGGCCAACTCACCAATGGGCTGAGTACTATACCAATATCCATGAGACGTGGCGCGACCACTCAGCAGCCACGGCGGGAACTGTAGTGATGGAATGCCATACTGAGCCGGGGGTGGAGGTGGAAAGCGTTCCAAGACGAAACTCGGGAGTGAGGGTCTGGAACCGTTTGCTTTGGGCGATGACTCCTCGTCACCACCGACGAATTTTAGTCCTGGGTCGAGGAATGATTTGCAGGGATTCTGGAAGTCTATGATATTCCTCTCTCCTTGCTCGTCTTCGCCTTTGCTGCTCCTTTCACCGTCAGTGTCGAAGCCTGCCGCAGGAGGATGTATCGGTTAGAGACAATACCTGTTTTGGAGGAAAGCCACAAAAAGTCATGCGAAGCTGCGAGTTTGCAATTCATGCCCTCTGCAAAGTCTAGATCTCTGTCTCCCGATCCGCGTCGGGTGATGAGCGCTGGGTCGACGCGTTCGTCGAGTTCGCAGCCTGCCTCGTGTTCTTCGCCGATGTCCATGCCCATGTCTGGGTCGTCCCTTTTATCGCCCTCCCCTCTCAACGGGTCGCCGTCTTTTGTGTCTCCTCTTGCTCCTGCTCCAAACCTCAGCAACCCGACGACGTTGTTGCCTGCATTCTTGGCGATGAGCGTGCAGTGGAATAAGACGTCTAGGATGAGGGAGATTGTCGGGATTGTCGATCGGTTAAGGTTGTCTTCGGTCGATGCGGGCAAGTGTGATGTGCCGGGGATGGATGGGATGGGATGGGTAGTTGGTGGGGAGTCGGATGTGACGAAGCCATGGCAAGACGGCTTCTGGGTCGGAGGATGTTGGTGGGGAGCATGGAGGGCAGGTGTAAATGAGTGCATGTGTCGGGTTGTAGGAAGTCTGCAGTGTGTAGGACCGTACCATAAGGCTGGTGGTAAATCCAACTTGATTTCTGGTCTGAAGCTCGAGGAAAGCGATGGTCACTTCTCATCAGAACCAGAGGTCGAATTAGATGGACGAGAGCGACTGGAACCAATACCCGGATCCGATTGAATCCCTTCGGCCCTCCACGAACTCGACGATGGAACTTGAGCATCGACGTTCGATTTGGCGTTCTCGACGACTCACCGCAAGACTACTCCGGGCGGGCCGACGAGCTCATGCACCACAAGGGCCTATCTCGTCCTCCCTTCCTCCGCCTGCACCTCATCCATCTCAAGTTCCCAATCCGACGACCTCTCCTTCCTAACACTCTTCTCCTTTCGACACCTCACCTCCCCGTTCGTCCCAACACCAATCCTCATCATCATAGTTCCGCTCCACACGCTGTATGACATAAATCCCAAGCCCATGCCACCCGGAGAAGCCAGCTGCGGCCCTGTAGGACTCCCACACGGATTCAACGATGCCATGCACGGACGCATCCGCATGAGACTCAGCGCAGACATGGAAACAGTTGCACCAACCACGAGGACGTCCTGCCGAAAGAAGTGGACTGCCTAATTGGGTGCGAGTACTGCAGAGTGCGGCGGGACAGAGGGGAGCAGAGGAACGAGGCGTGGTAGTGGGGTGGTTTGGGCCAATGTGAGTGCGGAGGGTGTCGACGCTTCAGCTGCGACGTTGGATTTGTAGATTGAGGTGTCGCGTTCGCGGATGGTCGCGGGATTGATGAAACATGGACAGTTGGACTTGGCGGTGAAAAAAGTCGATGGTGGTGTGGGAGGGGAGGAAGAGACGAAAGGAGAGCAGGTGGTAGATGCTCAAGTAAGTAGGAGGAGAGCATCACGACGAGGGTGGGTAGACTGAGGCGTAGGTTGTCTCCCACCAGGGTGGGGCTTGCCCATGAAGAGAGCTCGTCCGACGAGTAGTCTTTTACAAACAGCGGTCCGGCGAGTGCAGAAAAAAAAAAGCCAAGGAGGTCCTCGTCGTCGTCGTCGTCGTCGACAACAAGAACGCGAGCAGAGTAGGATGAGAATTCGAATAAGGTTGTCGATGATCAAAGGAACTCTTGCTCATCATTTCCATTCCACGAGCAGCAGTGTCCCATGATGTCAGACACTTCTGTGTATTCCACCTTCTCTGCGATTGCCAGACATTACCACCGGTTCAACTGCCATCCCGTCCCCTCCCTCAACCCTTCAAGCTTCAAACATCATCACCCTCGACGGACTCGTTCGCAGTGCTTACGGCCCGTTTCGTATTGACAGCCCAGTCAGCCTCGCAGACGCCAAACCCCACACGGAGAACAGTCAAGTTCATGGAGAAAAACGTCAGCCCTACGAGCTCACGATCCCCATCCCTGGGGGAGCCGTTCCTCCGACAATAGCATAACAAGGTCATCTATCTGACCGCCGAAAATAGTGAAGATCGCTGACGCACTAGGGACGGACATTCGTTCGTTAGGACAAGGGTGTACAGGACGAAAACGACGCACTTGGAACTACCAACAGTCGATGGCTAAGCTGGGAGCTGTATTCCTTGTTCGTCACCCTGGAATGGCCCCTCGTTCTCCCAGAATGCGAGAGAGAGATCTGATAGTGAGTAGTGAGTCCCCAGCGGCATCTTTCCCAGTCGCAAACGAGAGAAGCTCTTCTAGGAAGGGCAGATGCGGCACAGATTGGTCAGGCTGCAGCGCGCTACAAAGACCTTAATGGAGAGGAGGGTAAGCAATTATCTCAAGTATGTGCGGCGACGTTACGTACGGGTGAAGGAAGCGTCGTGTTCGATTCCATTGTGTAGGTTGAGCTCCTCCAGGTCGAATGCATCTTTGCTGTTGCTGTTTCCTAGCATACGCTCGACATAGTGGCATGCGTAAAGACAGAACGAAGGGCTGAAGCTGTACGTCGAACGAACAAGTCTGACAGCATCGGTGAACTTGATGCCTTTTCCATTGCGATGAGTCAACATGGTCACACTAACGTGATGTTGGTACAGTAGCCGTATTAGGCAATGCTACTTGGGAATGGCAACACACTGATAAAGAGGAGTTGGGATCTAGTAGCCTGGGGACACGAAGAGAAGAAGAAATACGCGAGTAGTACTTCCCAGCTGCTTCCCCTTGCGATTTCCCCTCAACACATACCTTCAGCGTGTACTAGACCCTCCAAACCTGGACTCAGATGTCATGACATCATGTACGACCCCACCTTCGCTCGACAACATTGTCCTTTCCGACTTTGTAACTTTGTACACCGTTCCCCAGCATCGAAACCTGATCTTGCACTCCACACCCATTATACGAACATCTTAGCCGTCCGTCTCGGGCCTCTATACCCTCGCAGGCACGAGAGAGGCGGAACAAGTCCAGACCATTCGCTTCAACTGGACCTGCTACGACAACTTCAAACAACCTGTCCCATGTGCACACTGTCAAACACCCAACCACTTTTAAACACCGGGCCTTCCTCCACCACCCAGAGTCATGGCTAAAGCACGATGTGCATGCGGGTGTTTCTTTCACAGTCAATGTTTTCTATTTGGTTACATGAGTTCGGGGGATACGAGACACTGCTACGTATTCCCGTCGTGCTTTCTATGTTCGCGCGGATTCTCGGCATAGTGGAGATATGGATGGATCTACAGTACGATCTATGGTACGTCTTCTTGCTCCCATCCACTTCACCCAACGTTGAAACATTGACTCTTGTTGGTAGCGTCAACCCTGCTGCCTCAATCACGTATGCCCTCAAAGTTGACCTCGCCAGCATTTGTCTCTCACAGGAAAAACAAGATGAGGCGCTCGCCCACACGCATCCGATCCACAATCACCGCCCTTCTCTTGCGAAGCAACGAGTGCTCAGATGAAGACTATGCCCCAAAATGAGCGAACGCATATGCAAGTTCGTGAAATATGTCGGGAAGGAACGTCGAGTGCCCGAACACAAGGATTATGCACCAATTTTTTTTCGTTCGTTTTAGACTTTTGATTCGAGGCGTGCAAGTTTCTGCCCAGGTTTCCATGAAGATTACCGAAGGCAATGGAACATTTCCAGGCCGTCAATGCCAAGCTGATCGCGTTCGAACGAGGCTTCATATCTAAGGGAGGCATCAAGGACCGCGAATGGTATAACCATCCACGGATGGCTCCAGGAAAGTGGTCCGGTATGTTCCAGGTCGCCGTCCAGCTGTTGCAGTGCCTTAATGATAAGGTTTGTGTTCAGGATACGGCGCAACGACGTTGCCAGGGATACCAGCCAAGCATGAAGTCGAAAGGCTCTAGATTCGTATTAGTGACCTCATCGACAGAATCTCACTGTGATGGAGCATCATTCAGGATCAAAAATTTCTCGGATTCATCCGGACTTCTACATAGCCATTGGCATTCAACTTACCATGTGCTGGCTCAGAAGGTTACTAGTCAGTAGGCCGGCCAAGTACCAATTACTGTAAGCCGCAGTCACGGTGGAACTACAGCATGACAAATTGTCCTAACCGCCGTTAACTATTCGTGTGCAGATGGGTGAGTCACATAAGATTCGAGCTATAAAGTCCCTCATAGTTTTGCGGCTTGAGGCCCTTTGTCGATAACTAGATATCCCTACTGGCAACCAACGTTCAAGTTACAAACAACATGCCCGAGCAAATCACTTTCTACCATGATACTCTCAAGGTAACGCGTTGAATCTTCTCCCAGACCAGTGGCGCTAATCAATCGCGGTACAAGCTGTCACCTTGGTGTTATAGGGTATAATCATCGATTCTTCATGCTATATGTGTTATATAAATTCATGGTCTACAGGTCGAGATGGCGTTGCTAGAAGCAGGAGCGACCTACACTTCATGTAGCTTTGACATTTACAACAAACCTGCGTGGTTTGCACAAGCCAATCCCCTTACTGGAAAGGTAAGTGACGACGACCCATCGCGCCCGTCTCCTTGCGCACTCCTAATTTTCCATGGGTTAGATTCCTGCTATCGCCTACGGAGGACCCAATGTATCACCCGAAGAACCATCTCCACTGTCCTTCAAGCTCACGGAATCTCTTGTCATCCTCGAGTTCCTAGCTGATCTCTTCCCCGACTCCGGCCTGCTTCCACCTGCGTCCAACCCGACTGCACGTGCCCGCGTGCGGTTCTTCATCGACGTCGTGACTCGTGACTTGGAGAAGCCTCTTTTGGAAGCAGGCCGCGGGGGTGGCCCGGAGGCGTTCGACAAGATGATCGAGGGACTGGAGAAGATTCAGGCGTTACTTCCTGATGTCGAAGGGGGTGAGTATGCTGTCGGGAAGGACTTTACGAACGCAGACTGCGTGATCGCGCCTCTGCTTGCGTTCTGCCAACTCGCTTGCAAGACGGGTCTCGGGAGATTCGAACCGGGTGCCGAGCTGAAATTGAAGGAGGCGCTAGCAGGGGAGAAGTTAGAAAGGTTGAGGAGGTATCAAAAGACACTGTGGGAGAGGGAGAGCGTGAAGAAGGTGATCGATTTCGTGAGGATGCATCTTAGTTGGTATGAATTGTGGACACTGACTTTTTTGTTGCCGTTCAGGAACGCGTGGAAGGTTTATGGAGGGCTAGGTTCCCTCGCAACTAAAGAAGTATTTCGTGTGGATTCTGAACGTTGAACGACATATGTATGCATGTATAGTGGTCTGTTGCAAGTAGTAAAAATTTTCAGGAGGTTACAGAATCTGAGTGAGCGACCGTTGTAATCGAGTACTAAGTTGCTGCTTGGAAAGGCCTACCTCCAAGGTACACCCCACTGCGGCGTCGACGAAGTATCTTGTATGCATTGCGCTGTGACATCGTCCAGACGCTCCAAATGCCGAGGAACGGCGAGTACCGTGGCATGATCATCGATATAGGGCACTGATTTGAAAGCAAAAAGAACAGAGCAAGTTGAACAGCGCAACTCCCTTCGATAGCGATCACTGGACAGGAGTATCAGCGACCAAAGATGATGACGTAAGAGAGGCAGGTATCGAGTGAAGGCTCCACCTCCGAAGGGTTGACCAAGTGAATCCAGTCAAGATTGATGCTTAAGATAACCGTTCTGGTCAGGCTTCTCACTGACGGGAAGCAGGAAGGTTAAAACAAAGCCGATAGAGCTTGCGCTGAACATTGTGTTTTCGACCTTCAAGACTTCAATGGTCCACGGATGGGTATGGGTGTGACCCACTCGAAGGTCTGGGTGAGAGGTTCCCAGTATACAGGGAGCGGTGTGTGCGGTGGACGTCTCACCCTGACGCTTCAAGTGCAAGAATCACAAGCGGCGGGATAATCGTGGATTTCTCAGGCTATTTTAGACCAAGCACCCACGTTCCTGCCGTTGCTTTTCGTCGGTCGTTCTGTATCCTCGTCGATATCGACAATGAAAGGATTGATCGCATCTACTACGAGGACTCGAAAGTACCAACCAGCTCACATGTGGAAGACAGCCGTGGGCCAAGATGCCACCCTAGAATTTTTTCGTCTCAGTCCCCAGTGGAAATGCGCATATATTTAGGTCCAAGGTTCCCCTCACTGAAGCGCATCGACGCCTCCCTGGATAGAAGCGTTGGGTAGGGTGACGCATTTCCACAATTGCTTCACGCGTTCTCACCGGGTGTCAGCTGAGGTACAGATGGAGTATTCCCGAGTTTAGTCTCTGGTAGACCAATCCACTTATATGCTGATCGTCCTGCGTTGAGCGACAGATAAGCCCGACAAATTCCCAGAGCTCGCCACCCTTCGCTTCACCTAGTCCGTTCGCCACATTCTCCACTACCCACCGGAAATATAGAGCAACTCTTAATCAGATTGACTTGACATGGGTAACTCTCCAAGTAAAGAAGGTATCGAATGTCCTCTAGGACAATTCGCAATCGACGAGAGTCGGCCCATGAAAGTGGTTGTCATTGGTGCAGGTTTCAGCGGTATTGCGGCGGGTATCAGGTGTGTTGGACATCGTTGTGACTTGCGGTTCCTCCGAACGCAAACCGAAACCATGCCAGGTTTCCTCAGAGGATACAAAATCTCGACCTAACTATTTACGAGAAAGCTGCCGGCGTTGGAGGAACCTGGTACTCCAATAGGTACCCTGTTCGTAAATATCTCTTTGGTGTAGTCGGTGGAGGTCGAGCTCACGTTCTCTATTCGCCTAGGGTATCTCCTGTGATGTGCCCTCACATACAGTACGTTATCCCACTCTTTTTGCGACCGCCCTTGTTTCTGATAGTAGGTTCCAGTACCAATATACGTTCGAAGCGAACGTAAGCAAATCGCGAACTCTTGCATGCACCCACACTAACGCACCCTAGCCCGAGTGGTCGTCATTTTATTCATCTGGCCTTGAGATTCGTGCGTATTTGGAGCGGGTAGTCGAAAAATATAAACTCGCTCCCTACCTCAAACTGCAACACGAACTCACTCATGCACGATACGACGAAGCAGAGGGAAAGTGGCATTTGCAGATTCGTCGGCCAGGTCCCGGTCATTCGGATGAGAACCCGTCGTACGACGAGTTCGAGGATATAGCCGATTTTGTTTTTTGTGCCGCTGGTTCCCTGAGCCGCTGGTCGTGGCCGGCCATCGAAGGACTGGAAGACTTTAAGGGCAAATTGATGCATTCGGCTGACTGGGATACGGACGATTGGAAGGAAGGCATCAAGGATTGGAAAAATAAAACAGTAGGCGTTATCGGCGTGGTACGTTTGGCCCACCTCATTGCTTGCGCCCTGGTCAGCGACTGAATTTCATTCAGGGTTCGTCGGCCATACAGATTGTTCCGGCACTCCAGCCGTATGTCGGAAGATTGTACAATTTCGTCCGAGGGAAGACCTGGCTCGTACCTCCGTTTTACGCGGATAATATTGCCAACATGTTGGGACGTGATCCTAGTGTTTCCAACTGTACGCCCCGATGAACCCGTTTGCGATGCCTGCACTCACGTTAAGATAAAAAGATACATTTGATGAACAAGATAAGGCCAAGTTACGTGACCCAACGTTTTACAAGGAATTCCATCACAGCTTACACAACGAGCTCAATGTTAGTATTCGTTTACCCACTTTGAGTTTCTTCACGTCTGGCTGAACCCTCTTAGTCTGCGCACAACTACACCTTAAGGAACCCGGAGCGTGAGTTATGCGATCGCGACACATTCATGGCTTACATGAAGAAACGACTGGCCAAGAAACCTTGGATAGCCGACCACAGTGAGCATCTTACCCTCGTTATGCTCGTTTGACTCAATCTACGACCTCGAGTTGTACCCAGTTTTCCTGTAGCGTGTCGCAGACTCACACCTGGCCCTGGGTATCTGGAAGCCCTATGTGAAGACAACGTGCGTGCATTGAGCAACGCAGATTGTTGTCGAAAATAATAATAACATTGTATAGGTCGATTTTGTCCCGAAGGATATTCGACGCATCACGCCCACTGGCATTGAAACAACAGATGGACGACACTACGAGCTTGACGTTCTTATTTGTGCTACTGGTAAGTCATTGACACTGGTATGGGTTTACGGCGCAGGTAGATAACTAGCGCTGATCTTGTCAAGGTTACGACACGAGTTACCAGTATTCCTTTCCTGTCGTCGGTCGATCCGACTTGACATTGCAGCAACGATACGACCCGCACCCCGTGACGTACCTCTCGATATGTACCGACGGGTTTCCCAACTGGTTCAACTCACTCGGCCCCAACTCTGTTATTGGCTCTGGTAACTTACTAATCATGGCCGAGCGCGAGGTTGAGTATGCCGCTGCTGTCTTGCTCAAGATGCAACGCGAACGATTAAAGAGTATCGAAGTCAAACGAGAGGCTGTAGAAGACTTTGATCGGTACCTGGAGGTAACGTCCTTTTATCTATTATTCTAGCAGACGCTGATTAGCGAGATATAGGCATATTTCCCTGGGGTAAGTTATTATTATACGGGATACAATAACAGTAGACCAATACTGTCATCAGACCGTGTTTGGATCCAAGTGCCGATCGTGGTACAAGATGGGCAAGGAAGACGGTCGCGTCGTCGGACTATGGCCCGGCTCGTGTCTGCATGCAGCACGCGCTCTCGAGCATCCCCGTTGGGAGGATTACAATTACGAGTATCTGGATAACCGCAGTCGATTTTATTGGCTTGGAGACGGTTCGACGTACAACGAAAAGTACATGACGGGCGATCGTACGCGTTTTTCTTTTTCTTTTTGGCTCGTGCACGATAGCAGTATGTTCAACCGTCCATGTAGGCGCGTGGTACCTGAGAGATGATGAATTGGATTATCCACCAGGTATGTCATTAGCAACGTAGTGCGTTTCTGAGGGTGTTGACGCAGGGTTTCAGTACCAAGCTCATAGAATCTGTCGCTCTGACATTAGACATCGAAACGAGTTGATATGACAATTCAACGTTGACCGTCGATTATCCGGATATCGTCTGTCTTCTTCCTTCCTTGTTAACAACCTGATTGATCTTGAGGATCTGCCATACCTTGAGGGTCACGTCCTTGTGGAGCACAGTTCCCACTGAGTATGTGCAATTGTCGCAATGTCCATATTTAAGTAAGCATCCTTCGCACTCGATTCTTCCGTCGTCCCGGCAAAGACCGACCTCGAACGCGACCCTTTGTAGCCTGGGAAATCGACCTAGTAGAGCGGGCTTTTTCGTAGTTCCCACCTGACCTTCTCCAGGACCCTCAGAGGACTCGTGCCAGCTGGGCTCGAGTGCGAGGCAGACGTTCAGCCTCCTTCAAAACCTAGACCTCGAACCCAAACGTTTCAACGAGTATGTATCTACCGATGTAGTGCTGTGTAATTACTGATTTCCCACTTGGTTTCAGTCCAAATTTATCCCATCCACCTAGGCGATTGCTGTCGAGTATCGCAGTTCGGGACTGTGCCCATCATAGGAAAACCCCTAGGGCAGCTTGCTTATTGCTTAACGTGTCCAGGATTCGTCTTAGTTGCATCCAGGAATCCTGTGCTGTCTAGCGAGCGCATGGACATCGTACAAAGAACATGTGAGTTACGCGCACACTAATCTCGCGATGGGACTCACGCTCACGTTCTCGATCAATTCTTAATTAAAGTATCGGCTTGGAAGAAATGGCCTGGTTCCCAGGAGGAACCTGGTCGACCGGATCCCCTACACGACGAATACCAACTCCTCTCTATATCCGCAGAGTCGTCTTCCGGAGGAAAGGAACACGACGAAGTTGGTGGTCCTTCGACATCCGATGATTTGTGCCTCTTAGCCAAGGAACATCGCCCTTCGGTCGTGTTTGACACTCCGACTTCGTTCATCAAAAGTCTGTACGCGCGTTTCCTGAGTCTTTGGACGCCATCTTTCACCTATGCTCTCCTCGGAGGGCAACTATTGAGTCTTTCTGTCACATGTTGGTCCGTCACGACGTCCGAGTTGGTCAAGCGTAACTGGACCATGTCAAGTACTCAGTTGGTCTTCGGGTAAGTTACGCGTCATCTCAGAGCATGCGCATTATCATATTCTCTTGGTACGATAGCTATTCCTCCATCTTTATTGTATATACACCCTATACTATCTATAGATGTGAGTACTAACCTCCAAGATATGCCAGTGGTTTCGCTCATTCACCTACTTGTCACAGACGGATTCCGTGGCTGGACAAAAGTCATAATGCGAGATGGATGGAAATGTAGGTCACATGATTATAGTACTTGATTTTCTTCAACCGTTTCTTTCCAGACTTTCTCTTAGCATTTGGTGATGCACAAGGGCACTTTATTGCCGTCAAGGTGAGCAGCGCGCATCTAGTAACATACCTGACATTCCAAAAATGATGTATTTACTGACAAACAGGCATATGGTTATACCGACCTTTTGTCGTGTATGTTGCTAGATGCGTAAGGCGCTTGTCACTGATTTTGTGTTGGTTCCGACGTCTATCACAGATGGGCTATCCCGGTGTGCCTTTTAACTAGCTGGATATATATGAGAACCAAGTACCACTGGACTCAAGTGTTGGTAGGTCTCTTTCCTCTTCACTGGGCGGTGCTTTTTGTGGGCTCAGTATTTACTAGGGTGTTGCTATTTCAATCGGTGGTCTCTGCCTTCTCATCATATCCGACTTGGTTACTGGTAAAACTGAACAAGCTGAAAATCGTGGGATTGGAGACGCCTTGATGATCGTAGCTGCGACGATTTTTGGTATTGGTGCGCACATACATGAACGTGTCGCCAACGTGGATACTCATTCTTGAGCACAGCAAACGCGACAGAAGAGTTCTTCGTAAGACAGTCGCCGCTCTATGAGGTGCGCAAGTTGATTAACAGCTCCTTTGCCCTGAATGTATTTAAATCTACTAGGTCATGGGACAATTCGGGATGTGGGCTACCCTTGTGACCAGCATCCAAGCGTTCGTCTTGGAACGAGATCAGATAGCTCATGCTCCGTGGAACGCTGGGACGAGTGGGTGGATCCAGGCTTTGCGTTGAGTCTCGCTGACTCGATCGTAGTGGGACTTTTAGTCGTGTTCACGCTATGTTAGCACTCACCTACGCGCCAGGACCGAGTAAAAACTGACGAGATAATAGGCATGTTCACGTTCTTCTCCCTAGCGCCTCTACTCTTCCGCACTGCGTCGTCATCGTACTTGAACATGTCTCTACTTACCAGCGACTTTTACGGACTCATCGTCGGTACGTCTATCCCGACCCAATTGCCGCCGGGGATTCGAGATGCTGACGGGGTACCACGAACCAGGTCTCTTCCTTTTCGTGCATACCTCCTGCTCGGTACTCCACCCAGCCTACGCGCGTGTTAACTTCTTCGGGAATCGGCAGCACTATTCCCCGTACTGGCTATACTTTCCAGCGTTTGCTGTCGTCATTTCGGGCCTTGTTATATACTTTTGGCATGCTACACGTAGGTTGCCGCGCGTTTTTGCCATCTATCGAGGCTCATCACTCCGCTTGGCACACTGCACCTGCACGCCTTTCAGCCGAAGAGCAAGGGGGATTCGATGTTCACATACCTTCCTACGTGTTGAACGAAGGGGACGTAGAGAAGTAGATCGTACACTTGCAGATTCAAGCGATCGATACATCACCTATTTTGCACTCACTTTTTCGTTGCGTCAAAGGGTGACCCATGCGAATGGATGGATCGATGACGGATAGCGTTGTTTCATTCGATTGCGAGCTATCGTGACCCACATTCCCAGACTACAAGCGCAAGTACATCTAATCACGCGTTCCCACTCCGAATCGATTCCCGATTTCGGTTGCAGGTACAGTAACACTAACATACCGACCACATTCTCTCGCTTAGACATCTGTCAGGAACTTCCCAACGACCTCAAAGTACCAATCGCGGTCTTCGAAATAGGCCAAGTGACTGCAGTTTGCAAACGTCACCCAGCGCACTTTCGGGATCTTCTCGAAGAATGATGCCTGACACACGTCTTGTGCTTCATCATCGACCCCGTGAGTCAGAAGAGTTGGGCACTGAATTGTGTGAAGTTGATCCACAGTAGACCAATCCTTCAGCTTTCCAACGATCGTAAATTGTGTAGGGCCCATCCTGCAAAATGTGCATCTGTCACCTACGGAATTACATGTAGCCACTCACATGATCATATTAACGGTGGGATCGGCCTGCAAACAACCAAAGGAGGCGAGCAAGTCCTCTGGCCACGGAGCGATCTTGATAGCGTGGTTTGCATAAAACGCCCCCATTGCCTGCTGGTACTCCGGTGTAAGAACCGTGCCATCCCGCTCGTGCTTCTCTAATGTCTCCTTCAACTCATCCGGCAGCTTCGCCAGTAGAGAACGAACGCTCTCCTGCCACAGAGCCATGGCCGGTGCCGAGCTCGCAAGGACGAGGCGGTGGAGCCCAGCCGGGTGTTTGTGGCTGGCGTAGTGTGAGGCGAGCATGCCACCCCACGAGTGTCCGGCGAGATCAAAATTGTCCTTAATCCCGAGTTTCTCGAGGAGGTTCTCGAGCTCGTTCACGAACAGATCGACGGTCCAGAACTCTGGGGGTACATCTTTGGGGTGAGAGGACTCGCCAATGCCGATCTGGTCGTAGAAGACGACGGGGATATTGAAGCGCGTGTTGAGATCCTTGAACGGGAGGACGTAGTTGTGGGAGAGACCGGGCCCGCCATGGAGGACGACGAGGGGTCGAACACCCGATTTGAGGTCTCCGAAGATCTTGTACCACGTATGGTGTGTTTCTGTGCCGACGCGAAAGTCAATCTTTCCTGTGATTTCCGACATGAATTGTGGGCAGGGTGAACCAGTTGCTGCTGAGCAGATGTGAAGACGATGATGAGACGCCGAACCTTTATCTTAGCTGATTGAACGTATGGACAACCTTCTCCTTTGACATCGGGGTTTCACTGGGGCCGCTGATTGCGCTTGCCTCGGCAAAGGCTTCGGTATCCGCGAGAGAACGGACGTCAGACAACGTGTCAGGGTCTGGAGTTTGTCCGCTGGTAAGTCGCGCTTGCCTCGGCTAAGGCTTTGGCCCGGGTATCTGCAAGAGATCGGAGGTCGGACTGCGTGTCAGGGTCGAGAGTTTGTCCGCTGGTTAGTTGCACGCTGGCACACATATTAATGTGCCACAGACTGAAAGCGGTTAGCAATTGAACCTGACTCTGAGGTCAGCGCGCACAACACACTTTTGATCTTGTGAAACAATCCACCGTACCCCCAAAATAAGTTTAAAATTAATGGTCCATGCCAGTGGGATAATCTCCCCCTAATCCTTGGTCTGATTGTAAGTGGAGTAAATGAAACGTAAACGTAAGTCAAATTTTGTTGGATGGAACAGGGCGCCCCAGCCTGAGAATCAGCCCGACCTGGCTCCAGCAGCACACGGAGTTGCAGCATGCGCTGCTTGTTGTGCCATCCCCATCCGAGCGTCCATTGGAAAGTGGGAGGGTGAGATGGGGAACATGTCCGTCTGGACACAGAGGGGATGCATGAGGGCGTGCGTGCGCATGTACGTCCTCGTTTATGCACAGGAGTACCGAGGTAGTGGAAGCGATGTGCCTGTGTGATCCGTGTGTGGATGCGGAGGAAGGGCAAGGCGGGAGGGTGATGTGCCTGCATGCATGCATGCACATTGGGAGAGGGTGATAACGAGCAAGGGTGTGTAGGATCTGTGATTTGCAGTGATGTCCAGGCTAGATCACTCGCATAACTCTATGGGCCATGAAACTTTGAAACTGTATAGTTCATGTTTTCTGTGGACATATCAGCCTCCAGTCGTAGCATGACTGTGTCTAGGACCTTCACGCACGCATTCGCCCTTTCTTCACCCTTGCCGTCGCCTTCCTCACCTTGCAATCACAATCACCAACTTAGAAATTCTCCGACTAGGTCACTATCACCTTGCCCAGATGCACAGGAAGTACAGCCTTCCATTAAAGAATCCACCCCCTAAATTTCGGGACATGCGGATGGATCTAATGGCTGGTGCGTGTTGTTACTACAGCACACTCGTGGCGAGTTAGTTAAATATGCCGTGCGCGACCTTCGAGGACTTGCACTTACATCGTAGGTTCTCTCACTCCACCCCATCCACGTTTACTATTACTATACATAATGGACTTCCTAGGTCCACTTTTCGCACTTCCTCGTAGTCGTGATGCGGACGTACATGTAAGGCTTACTCCTGTTCTGACCGTCAGTTGCGACTGAATGTTAATCCACGTTTCCCTTCCCCAATGGCCTACCGATACCAAGGCAAAACATCCGGACCAATTAGTAACTTGGTTTTCCCTCCTTATGGTGTGCTTACCCGACTGAATATCCGTGCCAGCACTACTCGCAACAGCCCGACTGGGCTGCTTCGAACCCGACAATGAAACTGAGTTGGTCCCACGATGCCTCTGATGTCCGCCCCAGTCCAAAACCTGCGGAGATCCCCTGTGATGATAAGCGTATTGGGGAAGAAGCAATTGAACCTGGACTCGCTGACGCCATTGCTAGAGATGAAGCGGCCAAAACGGTGACCCAAGTCGTGTCAGGCTCCCTTGTGACATTCAGTGCCGGGTTCGACGTCACCTACCTGATCACGGGGTTCGAGTCTAAGACTTGCACGGTCCGCGTCGAAAATCTTCCCCTCAACGCGACCGAGCACGACATCAATCGTCTCATCATATTCTATCACAAAGGAGACGATGAACAAACTTGCCCAATTTGTTATGACAGCATCTCTTCTCCGTATCGACTCGGCTGCGGTCACACGTACTGTGTCGCATGCCTG
>JBBPPG010000726.1:0-16813 GCA_038091855.1 Leccinellum luteum
TACATCTTATCTACATCATGTTTAGCAATGAGATAAACTGTGAAGCTGCAGGAATAAATGTCAATTTGATATTATTCAATATAGACTACATACTTCATTTGCATATTTGTGACATCAAACACAAGAAACTCATGTTGATAGTTAGATATCACTCTCTCTTGATATGGCAGACCCTGTTGAGACAGAGAAACTAGGTGGTTTTGGGCAATAGGTCTGGCAGGTGTTTCATTTCTAATGAAACACTTTCTTCTCATGCTTCTAAAAACAGTTCCATGTCAAATGGGACATGTTGCATCTGCACCAACAGCAGCTCTACCCCTTGGTCATGGAGTTGATGTTGGGGAGTGCAGTGAAATAGGAGTCATTAGAAACTTAATAGTAGTAGTAAGTGATAAAACTTACACTGGAAATAAGCCCCTCTATTGAAGGAGATTGAACTTACCTTTTGGATAGAATTTGCCATATAATTGAGTTCACTGAGTCAGATCAAGACTTTGAGCTATTCACACAATGCAATGGGCAGTCTTTAGACATAGGCTAAAGGTAGGACAAAAGAGGAAAAGAGAATATGTAACTTTGAAACAGTATATTTATGGAGACAAAATTCAAAATACTTACAAAGGAAAATATGTTGGTGGAAACTTGAAATTCTGCTGAGAGTAATGACTAAGTCTAAAGATGGGACAAAACAATTGGTTTTGACCAATAAAAAAAGTGTGGTAAATATTTCAATTATGTGATTCAAGTGCTAACTGAGAAAATATGTTGGTTACTATTCCAAATATATGCAAATAAATTATATTAGAGATATATTCACCAACATATTTTGACATTTTATGTCAGTAAATATTTTTAATATAATCTTGTTTGCCCATATTTGAAATAGCAACCAACATCTTGGCTCAGTCAGTATGTGAATCATGTACCTGAAATATTTAGCACACTTTTTTATTGGTCAAAATTAATTGTTTTGTCCCATCTTTAGACTTCATCATTACTCTTGGCAGAATTTCAAGTTTCCACCAACATATTTTCCTTTGTAAGTATTCCGAATTTCATCTCCATAAATATGTTGTTCAATTCAAAATTACATATTCTTGTTTTCCTAGCTTTAGCCAACATGGCACGCTCAATGATTAGTATCTACTCGCTAACTACTTTGGTTCTGATTATCTTTAGCACAGCTCGTGCAAGCATAATATACTCTCCAGCTGCCTTAACATCCTCCTCCTTGCATTCCCGCTTCTCCCAGTGTGTGATGCTCCCATCAATGAGTGACAAAGCCTCCTCGAGCGTATGTTCATCGACCCAGCGTACGTACTCGCTTTCCTGCCACCCGTGCAGTGCGTGCGGGAGTGGTAACGGTGACCGCACGAGGATGTGGTGGAGCACTACGAGCGGCGAGAGACCCACCGTACGCTCGGGCACGGCCAAGTACGCATTGTCGAGGAACAAGAGCGGGCTGAGCCATCAAAAAGACAGATGGATGGACTTTGATGAGAACCGGGAAAGGATCGGGGAAAAGGAACACCCACCGCATGGCTCTCAACGCCCTGTACTCGTCACCGATGTTCTCGAGGCTCCCGCTGCGTTTGCTCTGCGACCCGTCTGCCAGGAACGCATTCAACGAAAACTCGAGTTCCGTCATGTCCGTCGTCAGCTGGAGCTTGCCGCTCTCCCCGAGCGGCCGAGCGATCGAAGCGTGCAAGACGAATACGCGGATGACGTACTTGACCAGACCGGGCAACCTGCCTTGCATCAGCCCCCACCTTCGACACAACAAACGATGACGACGACAATAACACGCACCAAGGCCGCACGATTTCGGGCGCAAAGTTACTCAACACGCCCGACTTGACAAAGTTGAGCTTGTCGACAAAGTCTTTCATGTACAGACTCGTTCCCGACATGCCCCCCATCGGATCGAGGGCTCTTTGCAGGTCCAGTCTGTGTAATCTCGATACGATACTTGCGAGTTCCTTTTTGATCGCGACGAGCAGCGGATCAACGATCTGATCGTATCTGCTTCGTATTTTCTAAACGATGGAGATGAATCGTGCAACGTTTAAGTAACGTATCAGTAACGCACGGTTACGCTCAGCCCGATGGCGGTAGACACGATCTCGGCGTGTTCTTCCATCAATTTTTCAAGCTTGGTCCAGCAGTAATATAAACAGGTCGCAACTTGTCCGTTCAGCGATTGCTGTGGCGTCGCCATGGGCCCCAACAATGACACGGCAGAACGGTCAGAAACGACCTGTGATAAACGGTATGAGCGACGTTTGTGCGAATGACGAGCCTCTCACCAGTCCATCAGCCCTGGTGGCCACGTTGTCGAGACTTCTCGCTGCATTCTCGGCTATCGCACGCATCAACAAGGGATCGAAGCGTGCAGAATCGAGCTCGTTGGTGACCGTGCGCACAATATTGTTGCCTTCGTTTACCCCAGGAGGCGACCGAGAGCCACCGGAAAATGCTTGAGCGATTGCTTCGTTCATTCTCGTCGATGAACGAGAAATGTAAATGGCTTCAAAGGTAGAAAGCGAATGGAGCACGACGATGGTTTCTGGACTTGGTTTGGTCGTTGGCAACGATGAATATTCAAAGGTGCCGAAAGAGACTCACGATTGATAAGATGGTGTGTAAACGGTGTCTGTATGCACAGCAATGCTAGCAAAGAACTCGTGAAAAAGGCGTAGCAGCCTGGGATAGCCAGTACTCAGCGTTTGCTGCAAGAAGCTCGATCCTATGCTCGGGGTCAGGTTAAATCGATGACGTCGAAACAATCACCGACCTTTGGCAGCATCGCGTGCATGCTTTTCCAATGATTTACCCAGTGAAACCCAAAATACAGTGCTTGGTTTACTGTCAATCGCCTGACATCCGCGTGATCAGCTATCTGCGAACGCAGGGTCGACGATACAAACCTTGAGTGCCTCATCGAGGAATGATACGCCACTCAACGAATCTCTCTTGAGATTGAGCACCTTCTCGAGGGTGTAAACCTGGTAGAGACGAAACCCTGACTCTGGGGAACAGTTGACTTGGAAGAGTCAAATCCTACCTTGATGCAACATCCCGCCATTTCCTCGACGAGTGATTCGAGTCTCGTCCACAGCACAGCTGCAAATTGGGGTGCAGTGACGTTCGTCGGCTCTGTCCGTACGCGCGACTTGTATAACAACCCTTGCGAAGCTTGTGGAGGCTCTGGCAACACACTCTATCATCAAACCAATAAAAGATCTGCAATGAATTGCACCTACCTTTGGCCACAATCTCTTTCGATATTCGGGAGAGATCAAAGGCGTTTTGAATGCGTTCTTCCACCGCCTCGCTCAAATCACGTACGAGGCCTTCCACCAGTGTTGGTAAACTGCGCAGGTTATATGCGGTCTGCAGCGACGACGCAAGCAGCGATTGGTCCTACCGACGACGAGGACGTCAGGAGAAGTTCGTGAGACGATACACAATAGCACGCACGAGAGAGGTCAACCCCTGCAGCACCATGGTCTCCATCTCCTCCTTGACTTTCTTCCGCGCGTCCGCGATCAACGGGATATATGCGGCCGCTGCATCGACGGACCGCAGTGGAATGCTATTCACGCTCGTCGCCAGTACCGACACCGACAACGGCTCACCATCCGCGTTCACCCGCGTCTCCTCTCCGTCGTCCGGCCCGTCGAGCAATGCACCTGCCAACGCCCCATGCCCGGTTCCGGTGATCCACGAAACGAGGCAAAAAGAGGAGACACACACCCAATTCAGCGATGCTCAACGCCGCCTTGGCGATCGTCCGCTCCTTCTCTTCTTGGTGATCCCCCGCAATTCCTGTACTAGCAGGAGCATGACTGTTGCGGTCATACCCTGCAAGTTCGCTCATCTGCGCCTCGAGTCGCTTCACGAGGAGCGCAAAACGTGCAGTGCGGCGGAACGCGTCGTTTGCTTGGCGTAGACGCTGCAGCCGCGCAACGTTTGCCTGTAGTGCTTCGTACGGTAGGCGGATCTTTTGGCGCAGTCTGCCAGTTGAATAGGGGAATGGGGTAGGGCAAGATCGTCATCAGCTCAGCTCGCCCAACCCAAATGATGCGAACGCATCACAAAAATTTACTCACTTGTCGATCGAGGATTCGACATCGTCAAGGCCGTGTCTGACTGTAGACAGCGCACCCGAAAGTTTACCCGCATTCGACGCGTGCTGCAACAGATCTTCGTGGTGTGCAGTGACCTGATACCCAGCGCAGGTCAACACGGACGAGGAAAAACGAAGTGGGGACGACACATACCAGGGTCTTGATCTGCCTGCTGACATCATCTATCCCAACGTCGAGCTTGGAGATCGCTACGGAAATCCCCTCCTTGGCAGGTTCTTGGATGGTCAGTGCGGGTTTGGGTCTCGGGTATGACGACGAGGTTGCGGGGTAAGGCTCGCCGGCAAGAACAGCGTTGGCGTACGCGCTTGGATCGAAATCTGGGGCGGCGAAGACAACATAGTCTGTGAATGTACTCGAGTGAGGTTGGCAAAGAAGGAACGGATACGACGAAATACCTGCCATTAATATTGTCGTTCTCAGAAATGGTGACGAACGACAAATGTGGCGGTGCTGTTACATTGTCATTGATCACGTGCAGTGTCACACCGCGTTCGTGACAGTCGCGTCGCGTCATTTATGTCCCTTCCCCGCTCGCGTTCCGACAAATTGTCATTCCAAAAAAGTATTCGACTACCATCTGCTACGACACTCCATATGGTACAAATCATCCCCCCTCCCCGGGCTACAGAATGTTCTACTACGTACAAACCAACTTCACAGCAGAGCGATAGTGGTATGGATGCAACCAACGAGGTGCGTCCCATTCTCAGAAATACAGAGAAAAGATAAAGAAAAGAGAGAATCAACGGTGTAAAAGGAACAAGGGATCACGCCGATCCCACGATGGTACACCCTCCACTCTATACCCACGTGCGCTCTCATCAACCGTAACGACAAACGGAGTCCCGACAGCGGGACCGTATACAATTTGAGATGGCGAGAGAAAAAAATATGTATAATTCCTTCCAGTTCGATGAGGGTATGATGATGGGTGCAATGCTGATACTGATGCCGATGCCGATGCCGATGCTGGATTCTGCTTTGGTACATATCGTGGCTTTCAATCAGCGTCTTCGGGCTTTGGCCCTCGATCGTGCCTTTGGCCGCGCCTGCACGGTCGTGTTCGTCTTCGATTCATCAATGACGGTATTCTTCGTCGCCGTTCTCGCTCGAGAGCCACTCTTAGCTCTAGGACGGGCAACTCGAGCCCTCTTGGCAGCAGGTTCCTCGATACCATCCTCTTCTGCTTCTACTTCTTCGGCTCCATCTTCTGATGCCTTATTACCCTTGGACTTCGTAGCCTCTTCCTCGCAGAGGCTGACGGCTGTGCTAGAGCCAGACTCCGCCCCTCCGATGGACTCGGGGGTCACTGAAGACGATTCCCTGGAGGGCGTGCGTGCCTGAGAGAGGCCCCGAGCGCGCACGGATGGCGTGAGAGTAGATGCGACAGAGGCCGGCGATCTAGAGTTCGCTGCTTTCGTCCTGCGCTCGCGTTGACGTACACTTTTACGCGGCTCTGGTACTTCCTCCGCATCCGGTGGGTCATGTTGCACAGCGTCTGCCGCACTCGCGGAAATGAGGATATCGG
Source organism: Leccinellum luteum (assembly GCA_038091855.1). NCBI lineage: Eukaryota > Fungi > Basidiomycota > Agaricomycetes > Boletales > Boletaceae > Leccinellum > Leccinellum luteum. The sequence continues at coordinate 5,680 of JBBPPG010000726.1, forward strand.
GAGAGTTGATACGCTCGCGCTTCGCAGATCTGCTGACGGTCGGCGGAGAGTCAGGCGTGAGTAACAAGGCAGCCTGCACGGATTCAGGTGTTCCGGAGCTGTCGCCTTGATGAGCAGTCCCGTCTGCGGGCCCGTTATGGTTAGACTTGGCTTGTGCGTCTGCAGAACGGGAGACAGCCGATCTGCGTGGTTTTGCACGCTTGCGGGGAGGCGGAGTCGGTCTGTCCTCTTCGTCCATCGTTTCGTCGCCGCTGACACCATTGGCCGTCGATGGGAGGATTGCAAGAGGTTTACGCTTGCGGAGGTTCATCCTGTTCTCAGGCTCGGCGGGGGTATACGTCGCATACCAAGGTAAGGATGCGAGGGCTGGGGCATAAGCGAGCTGCATACTCTTAAGAATCCAGAGGTTCTCTGGAACGTCGATCCATCCGATCGGAGAAAGAATAGGTGTGGGTGTAGTATCTTCGAATCATGTATCAGCGTGAGTGGAACGCAGGCCCTCGGGAGCGAAGACAAAGACACTCACCCAAGACAGATTGAACTAATAAAGCGGTGGCCTTTTTCTGCTCTCTGTTCCAGAAAGCCCAGTGTGCCGGATGGAGAGGATGGTAAAAGACAGAGAGGGCGACAAGCGCCAGGACCCGCTTGTCGGTGGGCAATGGGGGGTACTCGGGCGGTGCGATGGTGGCTGCTTCGAGGAATTGCTTAACTAAGGGCAGCTTTGCAGTGAGGACGCCGTCTGCGAGCATGCCAGGAGCGACCGGAGGCGCCGGCACAACGTCTGGGTAAGACCGAGGTGGGGGTGGGGGTGTCTGTGTGAGTATGTGGAGGGGATCGTGACGGGGATATACAGGCTTTGGAGGATGTTCGGGTGGCTCTGCGCTGGATTTCTGAGGAGCGTCTGGGCGAATGGAGGAGATTGGGAATCTGGAGTTGGAGGAGGCGGGAAAGTCGTACTCGAGGGAGGGCGGGAGGTCGCGTGAGGTAGGATGAGGAACTGGCTGGCGGGGCTGGAGAGGCGAGCGGAAATGCTCTGCGTGCGGGTGGATGGAAGAGCGCATGAGATGGAGCCTCTTTGGGCGGGAGTCCGAGGATATGAGGCGAATTGTGAGAGATACGCTCTAGAGGGAAGTGGCAAACGATGAAGTTGTAAAAGAAATTAACGAGTTTGAGATGAGAGAGACGATGAAATGCGAGAACAGACAAAGATGACAAGTAAAGAGTTCAAGTCGAGTGTAAAGTTGGTGCGAGCTCTCCGCGCGCCGGCTTGCGAGGCGAGGCAGGGCAGGGCAGCATGCACTATCCAATTCCCCGATCTGGCCATTACCAAATCTGGATACCTCTCTTCCAACACGTGGCTCTCATAGTGCACAAAGAAAACAAACTCACAAAGCAAAGGTCCCCTCCTTTGTCTTTTTGTACCATGTAGTAGCTACTGCTGTCCGTATTCACATCCAAATTCAAAGCGGATGCCGGAATCACCGCGGAGGACCGTTTATGAGACCGCCACCATCTAATCTTATCGCACATCCGCCCCTTCCAGATCAGTTCATGCCCGACACTACTGCACACTGCGTATCACTCCATATCACACACACAGATCAGCTGCGTCGAGGTTCCAGCGTGTGCTCCACAACCTCGCGGAGAGACGGACGCGATTCAGATCAGTCAACGTCCCGCTCGATGGCATCAGCTGGTTTACCCACAACGTACTCGGCTAACCCACGCCACACTCCCCCTGCGTGCACGCACGTCATCTATTGCCTCGGATCGCTTTCCGAACATACCCATCACTATCCAACCACAACTACCGTTCCACTGCACACTCCGGGTATACCACTGGGGACACTTGTATCATACCAGCAAGCATATCTCGCACTCGTCCAGTACTGAAATCCCGCGTCACTGGTGCGATAATTACGGCACGCACGACCAGCGATGGATCGATATCTGGTGGTGCTAAGTAGGCGGGAAGCATGGGTATCGGTAATTCTGACTGCTCGGCGGAAGCGTGTCCCATGAGATCGTCAGACCATATCTTTGACCAATATCACTTACATCAACCCGCTCGAGGTACCCGACGACCCACACATAGCTCTTTCGATCCAGTGCCCATCGACGATGGTCGACGTTGGGGTCCTTTGCGCTTGGCACGGACATGACAACCTCTGCGTCAACGCAGAGACTTACATCCACAAGCAATGCCTTGGATGCGTCATGCAGTAATACAAGCGTGCTTTCGGCATCATATGTGAGCATCCTGTGCTTGCCGACCCCTGTGTACAGCGAGGCGTGCAATAAAATGTAATCAAAGCCGCACCTTCCCGCAACACGCAATTTCCGTCCAACATCGTCATCACAGATGCGATCTAACATCACGATCGTCGCACTGTCCACTTGCTGGGGCATCCCCGACAGTAGTAGTAAATAACAATGTCACAGAACGGCCGTCGCCAAGCCTGTAAAGAGAAAATCTTCAATATTCAAATTCAAACGGATCTGCACTTTCAAGGTGAAAATAGAGGAGGGAGAAGCTACGGGGGGGAGATGAGACGTTTCCGTTTCGGACCTGGTCGGTGTTGGACAGGGCGAGTATGGCATTACCATTCTTGGATGTTTTGTTTTCCGATAGCTTCTGATCCTAACATGCACAAACAGAACTCGACCGTCGCCATGTTGAATGCTCCCATGTCTTCATGAAGAGATTCAGGGTTAGTACACCAGTTTTACAGCGACATTCTCGTGTATGCAAGCCAGGCACTTGTGTCGTCACTGCGTATGACGCTGTTTGTTTATCAATCAAGGGATGCGGTGATGTGGCGCACGACCATTCCTACCGATCAATGCTGACAGTCCCAAATAAACCTTTTACAGTGCCTTTGACAAACCGCTATGAATTTTCGCATATGCTTACATTTTCGTTGACGAGACACCACTGTAGTCTCGACTGTCTCGTTTCCTTCTCACTTCTGACGGAATTGCAGGAGGCACTGACGAGCTTGGCGCCCTTCGTTTTACCCGATCATGATCGCACCCGCGGAACCGATCAAACAGCATGGTTTCAGCTCGTGCGGTACATCTGCAGATCAAAGCCATTTTTTCATCCAACTCGTTGGATTCAGGGTTTCTTCCAATGCCAGCATCGTCTTTGAGCACGTCCGTTGAACGTCTACGACATACGCACGTTCCCGTGTCGAACGCCCGTTTCTGCTCCTCAAAACACGCTTTCCGACAAAAACAAATTGCAGGTGATTGATGTGCAGGATCGTGGCACGCTGGAGTGCGATCACGAACATCCCAAACGGGCATGTCTACCCATTTCTCCACTTGCCTGGCCCGTTTTACGTTATCGCATATATACGACTAGCCTTCGGTTCCAAGATTCGCAAGAAATTAGAAATGGTGCCCAGGCCCTTTAGGCGGCTTTTACATACGCACACGCATCCCTCGAATTGACTCTTGCTTTGTTTTGCAGGACATCTGAAATTGCAAATGAAAACTCCAGACCATCGGTTCCTCCGCAATCGAACGAGTCCTCATGCATATCCCTCGAGGCTACACTTCGATCGGAGGGTACTTAGTGTCACCTCCTTCCTCGGGTATTTCCGTGGGTGGAAAGAAGGCCGGTGGACATACTTTGAACCCCGACGATGACAATGGAAGCACCGTTGGCTGCTCGTACGTGCAACGACAACAAATTGGCTTTCGGCAAAAGTCAGATAGTGGTTGACTGCGGGCAATACTGCTCCCATCCTTCACCAGGGTCGCGGCAACCCCTCAAAGGGGAGGGGTGGAGAAGATGGTCGTATCCACCTCTTCCGAATCGTGCGGCTTTCAGCAGCAGGGGCAACGTTCTCTAACTCATTCGTTCACTCGGATGTGACTGAGTGCTTATCGTGTGTGTGTGTGCAAGTGTGTGTGTCATTACTTGGTTTGCCTTAGCGAGTCCGAGGCCGGCGACCCGGCACGATTTCCCCATGGGTGATGATGGGCGCTCACCGCATCATTACGTTGACTCAACGTTAACGACATGCACCAGCTGCACTGCCAGAGGACGTCGAAGGTGCGACGGTGCTAAACCGCTATTAGGACAATGATTCGGATAGCGATGATGCAGCATTTGATCGTTTCATTCATTCGGCCTTTCAACTATATCCTTCGAGACCGGCCATCCAGTACGATGGAGTGTCCGACGTCCGACGTCCATCTCCGTCCTGTACACGCACCCACAATATATATGCGATTAGTATGAAACCCACCACTACCGCTTTTGCCGTTCTCTTCCGCACGCGTGCGTTAGACTCACTCGCGCAACAATATAGAACCGGGAACCCGAGTGGAAATGGTCACTAATTTACCCAGCGCTCGCAGGGGCGGCGCCTGGGTGATCTCACGAGAAATGGGGTGCGGTAAATCCATACAGGTTGGAAGCGGTGCAGATAGTTCGGCGATACGACTAACTGAACAGGAAGGGGGTTCGTGGTACATTCATTCAGCTTAGGGTACCTCCCTGGGCCCACGGGGCACACGTTTGTGCTTGCTTGCCATCGTACACCGAGCAGCCATGGCGTCTATCATTGGACGGTTGCGAACCTACCGTTAAGTATTATTGTTATTATTGTTTGTGGGGTGGCATGCGAAAGTGCATACCTACCTTACCGTGAAGGGTTAAACTTTGTGTTCGGGTAAGAGAGAGCGTTCCAGGCAATTGTCACGTCACGGATACCGAATATGAGCAAACTTTACATTACGGTTCGGCATTTCTCGTGATCGGTACACTGTGTTGCCGGTACCTGGATCGTCCTACAACCGCGGAAGGCCAAGGACAGAATTAGCACACCGATGAGTTCGTGGGGAACGGTTGCGCAGGTCCGCTCCCGCTATCCAGGCTCGACTTACTTGGTGCGCTTGTACCACGAGGGTGCTGTAAGGTTCGGGCGACGTCGGCCCTGAGGGAACGGGGGAGACGGGGGGCGGGTGAATGCGTGGCGACGAACTGGCCAAGGACAGCGGCCGGGAAGAACTCCGGAAGTCCAGGTGGGCGTGTTCAATTTCGGTTAGATCGGAATCGTGGTGGCGATGACAGGTCATTTGCCCATCAGGTATGTGAGTGACCTTGTAGTCACATCGGCGGTTGCTGGGGAGCGGGCACTGCCTACGTCACGGGCATGCGCAGCGACGATACTACAGATATAGTAGAGAACGCGTGCGGACAAGCGGGAGGGGGCGGGGGGCGGGAGGAAGCGATGGGAAGTAGGCCTATCGGGGGTAGGAATTGCGCTCGAGGGAGAAGAGATACATATAAGAGGATAAGCCGAATGGACATACGTATCATGACTATTTTGGGATGTCTGGTGACGTTCCTGAAGAGAGGCCGGTGCGGACATTGCCTGCCAATGGACCTTGGTGTGTCAGGTTTGGGCGTGAGAGGAAGGAACTTTGGAGCGGGGGGGTCGAGGAGGGATGTGGCGTGGCGTGACGCGTGGATGGGTAGAGATCCGAAACGTGGTAAGTATTCTATGGTGGATGCGGAAAAGGAGGGGGGGAAATGGGTTGGTTTCAGATGGCACCGCCTCAAGGGTGGATAAAAACGTTGTTGTTGGCGAGCTGTATAACAAACGTTGCGTTGGTGTGTGCGATCCCCCATCCCCGTCCGTATCGGCGGAGGGGAGGACATGGAGAGAGATGGGATATTTTCCCGTAATATAACGTTCATGGGGGTTGTATATGTATTATATTTTAATTTTTTAGTGCACTGCGTCGCAAGGAGGTTCAAGCTCAGGCTCGTTCAGGCTATTCCCGTAAGCGCTGTGACCGGCAAGGCACTCTGCCATTTTCTAGCCGTCCTTCTCAACTCATCCAGCCATTGTTACGCTGGGCCACCGCTCTCTCTCTTCTCTCTCTTCCCATCATCATCATCGTCATGTCGTCCCTTCCCTACCCTTCCTCCTCCTCCTCCTCCTCTTCCTCATCACACCACTCCATCCCTAAGAGACGGTGCATTTCCCCTCGTCCCCGTCTCTACCTTCGCTCATCCTATCACCAACAGGAAATGGACGCGCGAACAACTCCTCAAGAGTCTAGAGGTCACTCCATCCTTCCTCCCCATTCTCACCTCCTAACCTGTCCTTGCCCTCCTACAGATCCTGGGCCCCCTCTCCGCACCGCTGCCACCGGACCTGCCACCATCACCCCCGTCCTCCCGGTCAAACTCCCCTGCCCCGCCTCCGCTCAAGCGCAAGCATGACCCTCCTCCCCAGGACTTCGAGTCTTCTAAACGCCAGCGCATAGCTAGCCACCCAGATACGCTATCACAGCATCCCCACCACTATCACCACCTCCAGCCACCCCCACCTCCCCTCCATAGGCCCTCGAACCAACCTACCAACTTCAATCTGCGCTCTGAGCCTTCAGAGGACGGCGAAGTGAGAGAGGACGTTGCTTCCGCCTCCTCTCGTCCACCAGCGACCTCACTGCTTCAGTCCTTCGTACCCGTCCGTCGACCACGCCGAAGCAAGATTGCTCCCCTCGACTTCGATATTATACACCAAAAATATCACAATGCTGGCCGTCGCCTCAAGTTCTCTGGTGATGCACGCTTCTGGTCAACATACCCTTCTTCCCACAAGGAGTATCGCCCGCTATCGCATCCTCCGCCCCCAAACTCCCAATACCACAAATATGGAGCAATCATCGCACGCCTAGAACTCGTAGATGCCCTCGTCTGTTTTGCTTACTCGTTATGGATCAAGGATTATGGCAAGAAAGCATGCTTCCATGAAACTTGGGTCACAATCGAAGCTTTTTTGGGCTGGTGTAAAAATAAATGGACAACCGAGGACACCTTTGGCGAACGCGAAAAAGCCCTCTTGGGCTTGATGTAAGCCCTTTACTCCCCTCATGTGGTCCGCTCACACATAAGTCTTTCCCCCCCATACAGTTGGATGATCGAGGGTTTCATCCGTGCCCGCAAGTTCTATTATGCTGCTAAACAAGTAGTAGACCCTGAGTTGGATCGCACATGGGCCAAGATGAAGTCCGAGATGGCCCTGCTAAGCCGGGAGGCGGAGAAAGCGGAGATGAATGGTACTGCAGGTGCCGCGGGCCAGCTCGCTCTTGCCTCCCAAGCGACGCCTCAGATGCTTCCTTCTCCTGCTAGCATCGCTCCCGCCAACAGCGCCAACTCGACGCCCATCACCAACAGCGCGGGTGGTACCCCCAATACTACCAGTTCAAGCGCCACCCTGGTCGCTTCCCAGTTCTCCCACCCGCCACGGTCTGCACAGTCTGCGCAAGCTGCATTACCACCCCACCTGGTTACTCACGTGCCAAACGCCTCTGATGGGCGTGCGCCATCTACTACCATGATTGCGGCCGCCGCAAAGGCAACTGCTTCATTTGGACCTACCCTCACGCATGCCCTTAAGGAGCAGTCGAGCGGTATTGTTTCCGCAGGCTATTGCATGGAGCACGCTCAAAAGTACTTGACGCTCCCGATCTTGAACCGCCACTATCCCACGACTTTCGCCCGTGTAGTGGGAACGAGCCTCTCGGCGCACGAAGAGCATGAGCCCGATATCGAGGACGAAGAAGGCGAGCTCTTCTGGCCAGGCCAGTGCGTCACTGGCGAGGGCCTCGGGTGGGTTTGCCTCATGGGCAAAGCCATGGTCAAGGAAATCGGCCGTGACTTTGGGTACATCGGTCTCGCAGGCGTTGTTCCCAAGCCAGAACCACCCTCGGGAGCTTCTCCGGCAGATTCCCTGCGACAATCCGTTCATCGGTGACGTTACCGTGAGCGTTCTTGATTTCTTGTCGGCATCAGCATCGGACACGGAGGCATCATCGGATTTGCACCAACACGCCATCTTTTGGACGAAATTTCAACTAGAATTCTTGCAGGGGGAACAGAGAGGATGGATTCACATGGCTGACCTGGTAGTCATTCACAGTTCCCCACTACGAGCCTGCAACACTTGGTCACGCCGCATCTTCCACTGCGAGCGCGGAACGAACTCGATCCGGACACGCGCTCTAACGCATCAGATGATCTTCATAGGATCTCCGGTGACGACGACGCCGTCTCACAGCCTCAGATAGCGACTATCGTGTCCACCATTTGTATTATTACTCATAATTTCCTCGGACCAAAACCCGTTCCATATGGTCGTCCCAGGACGCACCCAGACTTCGTACTCCATTACAGTGGCTTCCTCTATTGACTTGATCCAGTTCCACGCACGTTTTTCGTTCGTTTGCTCTTTCTGAATCGCAACACACGGTCCTTATGCTGGCCCGAGCGCAACTTAATATTTATCCCGGATCTACCCGTTTCCAGGTCGACACAGGATGCTTGGTGCTTTACGAAGCTAGGTCGCCGCACGTCAGGCCTCCAGGTTCAAGCTTATCTCGATCGCGTTTCTTGACCACAGACTAGTAGAAACGCGATAAAAAGGAACAAGTTGGGATAGAGAGAGAGGAGTGGCCTCCGTACATATGTGTACTCAACACTAGTTTTCATATTTATCAAGTTCTGGATCGCCGCCGCATCTGCCACAGTCTGCAGTTTCCCTTTTTCCGTAGAAGCGGCGGCTTGGGGTTGGTTCCTTACATCGTCGATCGTGCTACGGGATCGATCGGTGAAGATCTGTATTTTTCTTTTTTCTAGCTGGCAACGCCCACGTATCAAGTTGACAGCTCGACAACAAGGCGGTCTTTGCAGTGTAATAATCAGTAGTAGGCCGTGTAGTAACGTAGCCGTGTGGCTGTTATCTCTAAGCCATTTTTCTTTTCTTTTTCTCATCCCAGGGTTGGCAGGTCGACCATCGGTTGATCAGCTCCCTCAGTGAGGTCATAAATATGCGCATACGACTTCCTCTGCATTTTGTGTGCGGCTCGGACTGGGCGTCCCGCGGCTATTTGCTTCGAAGACGATAAGTAAACTGCATCCGCGGGCACAAGTTCTAGGCGTTTTGCCCACACGAAGCAAGAGAATATTCTAATTAAATATATATATATAAGCAAAAGTGGAATCAAGGCGGACGTCTCTTCTGAGTCGGCAAACTACCCACCGAACGACGGCGCTCGGGATCGTCCGAGACCTTGGAACGATTTGAATTCCATTCTCCTCAGCTTCCAGCCCCTTGAAACGGGTGAACAGAGTTAAGAATGGACCCGTCTGACATGATGGAGCTAGCCCTTGCTTGTTTCTCATCATCTCATTATTGTCAAGATTTTTGTAAGACTTTTTGCTAAGTTATTTCTTTTTACATAATTTTCACTCAACTGCGCCACCTACCAAGTACAGTACCGGAAGTCGTTCACATCGTTCCATTTCCAAATGAAGAGGAAGCGGTGGGTTGCTACAGTGCATAGCAATGCCCGTCGGCGACCGTCGTACGATGTGCGTCGAAAATATGAATATGATGCGTGATGGATCACAGGTGGTGTTGGCAAGACGAAATTAAGCGGTCTCAGGTAGGTTCTCAGTTTCTTGATCGGGTGACCGTCAGCAGTGACCACCCGGAGCTCCTTCGACGCTATTCGGATCATCCCTCCTCGGGGCAAGGCGATATATTAGTACCTTTTTTTCTTTAAATTCTTTTTCTTTTCGCATTTTGAAAGAGGAAGGGGGGGGGCGGCGAGTGGCGTCCCCGGATCCGAATCTAGGTACGACGTTAGTGTGTATGGATGCGTATGTACGTGTTTTCCTTTCATTTCTTCCCCAGCGTTTTGCGCGCCCATGGCCCGCCATCTTCTTCTCTTCGCCTTCTCTTCGCAGCGCCGTGCGACGGGGCCGCAGTATCGTGTGTGTCGCATCATAGGAGCGTGCTGTGTTCTCGCGTGCCCATGATTCTTGGCGCTCAACACATGCACGTCGATCAGCATGCAGCCTTTTACCACCGAGCATGGCCGTCGATTCCCCCCTGTTGATTCCCCCCCGAGTCCCCGATTTCGAACCCTAGAATTTCTTTTCTTTCCCTTTTTTTTTTTCTTTTTTGGAGACGTGTACTTGCGTGGCTCGAAGCGTGGAAGTGGGTCCAGGCCCTCGAGACTCTCTGATCGAACGAACGAATAAACAAATGGACCAATGAACAAGATGACAGATAGGCTGGTAAATAGATGACAGATAGTGGCTGAGGGCAAGGGGCGAGCGAGCGAGCGACTGAGGGCAGGGACAAGGGCGATCGAGAGGCGAGTGGCGAGGGGTGGTCGGACGAGGGGACAAGGTTAAGGTTGGACGGATTATTACATGGGTGGCACCGCCGCTGGCATGATGCGGCGTGCGGGCGCGCCGGGGGGGTATGGTATGTAAGTTTGTGCAACACAATTCATGTGGCGTTTACTACGTATGTATCTAACGTTGCAATGGAACGGGTCGACACGATTGGATCTGTACATATACGCCCCATATGCAGACTTGAAGGCGTACCTGTCTACAATGTGTCCCTTTGGGCGCTCAGGCTCCAGAGCGCTCAGCGAATCAGTGATGGGCGCAAGGCATAAGGCCCAAGGTCTGAGCGGCCAACAACGGCACTCAGACCACACAACTATGATGGAACGATCAATATTCAATTATATGTGAATATGTGCGTCTATATGCATGTATGTACTGTATACATCCTGACTTCCGGAATGACATGGGGAAACTTTGATCTTCATATATAGCCTTCCCGTGCTAGCGCCCGAAGCTCTACTGAAGAAGCGTCATGATCATGGACGGCTTGGAGGGTCATCGATACGATGAGTTGTTCGTCGAGAGCACGTGCGTACGGGGATCGGAGTCCTCAGTCGACGAGTAAGCTGTCCCATCCAACTCGAGACATCGCGCTTTATTGCCTCTGTTCTCTGAAACGGGGCAATGCCATCATCGTGACTGCCACAGCCCCTGACGGACCCTACAATATGTGCCTCGATTAGCCGATTTCGACTTAGGGCGATCCTCGAGAGCTCGTTCACTGACTTCAAGTAAATCTTACTCAGCGCTGTATTGTGGGTCTCGCTCGAATACATACTGCTACAATGATACTACTCGGGACTAAACCGGCCCGCCGATCAAGAACGGTTTAAGACCGTGCCATTCGGGGGTCCCGACGGGGCTTCCCGGAGGGGAGGGCGTCCCTTGTCAATATACCGT
>JBBPPG010000727.1:0-16805 GCA_038091855.1 Leccinellum luteum
ACAAGCCAGTCTTGTTCTGGTCGGATTTCCCCTTCCACAACTACTCCTTCTCCTTAGTCGCGTGATAGTGTGAGGTGCCTAGTGCCGTATTGGTGCAAAGGGTCGCCTTCAGTTTGTAGTTCGTGACAAAAGATGGGTTAATTTGTCAATGTATGCCGGCACGGAGCCATACTTTTACAGTGAATGTCTGCACCCTGGCAAGGCGAAGAATTCGAAGACGCTGACATTCAAAACCGAACAATTCGCCGTTTATGTTGTGATTCCCGAGAAACAGTGGGACGAGTATGAGGCATTCAAAACATCCAGCGTTACTATAACCCCTCCCCGCACCCGCCGCTCCTTCAACCATCCCATCGTCCCCTCAATCTCGAGCACTGGTGGCAAGATAATTGTGGCACCACTATGCTCTGACCCTCAGTCACATCCGGCTGCCTCCCCCCTACAGGTTGGTTCAGGCAAGCGTGCCCACCATCACACTTCCAGTACATCAAGTATTTCGACTCGCTCTCCACCCTCGAAACGTGTCCCCACCTTTTCCTCGCCTGATCATAATGAATTGAGGGCTGCGCTGAAAGCTGGGGGTGCAATGGACTTTGATATCAAACAGGGTGCGTTATTCTGCCTTAGCAACCCTATAAATCACTCGTGCTGACTTGAACATGAATTAGCAAAGAAAACCAGGATAGAAATTGTCGAGTTCCATCCAATCCCTACCCTGGATCTCGAAACTCTCATTGGCGACAAATCTGCCCTCTCTGCGTTTACAGTCAAGACGTCTGAAGTCTTTTTGGGAAGCCTTCGCCGCAACCTTTCTGCAGACGCTGTCCTTGGTGTGGGTGCCTTCAAGACTGCACAGTCGGCCCAGTTGACACTCACCCCCCCCTGCTCTTCTGGCCTTGGCTCGCTTCCAAGTCATCCCATCGTTCTCAAGAGGTTTTATGCCAATGTATTGAACGGTGCTTACGTGCGTCCCAGTATCGCCGAAGAATCACAGAAACTTTATCATGAAGCTAATGTTCTATACTGGGCTAAGGCGCTGCTCAAGCTGACATACGATTATATTGATCGCTCAATTGAGGAGGCCGATGAAGCCCCACCCTTTGAAGTTCCCCGTCTCCGTTTCGTTGAGGCTGGGCTCGTCCTTTCATATGATAAGGCAAACTCCAATGCCGGTCCTCTCACAGGGACCAAAGCAGGGACTCTCAGTGCCGTCTACCTGGCTGAGGAGGTAATTCCCACTGGCGACACAGACGAATTTATCAAATTCATTCATAATGGTGATGCAACACCTCGGATGTTTGTCGACCCCGCTGCTGAAGAAATCGCCAAATTCCTATCATTCACACAACATGTTCAGTACATCAAGACCGGCGGTCAGGTCTATATATCTGACTATCAAGGGTGTCCTCCGCTTCTCACTGATCCACAAATCCTCACCCACCCGTGGGTCCTTTTCTTCATTTCCCTGTTTCCATCACCGTCTCTAATGCACTGACTCACCAGGGATGTCAGTGAGGGCGCAACCCTATTCGGTGATGGCAATGTGGAGACAGGTGTCGAGCTTTTTGTGACAGAGCATGAATGTAACAAGTTTTGCTTGTGGCCGGGTTTCCATTTGGATGTTTTTGAAGGTAAATGGGACAGCAAGCCTGTCTTTCTTGGATCTTGATTGTCTTGTACTCCATTTTACTGTTTACAATGTTGAGATTCATTTTTGCATTCGTTTTTGCTCATCAGCAATGCTCATATATAGACTTTTTGACTACATGAAAATACTACTGAGCACCGACGACGTAGCTGTCGAATTCCAAAGTCCAAATATTTAAGCACGTGGATTGAAAACATGGAGGTGTTCGGTGTCCCACCCAGGTTTGTTGCCTAAAAAAGTGTGCACGTGGTAGCGCGGTTGTCCGGCTTTCCATATCCGAGAGACGTTCAAGATCGTTGAGACCGAAAACGAGACCGGGAAGTCGTATTCGACCAGCGACCAGAGAAAGAGGTTGGAGATGATATAATTGGGCGTACAGCTGAGTAGCGAAGGAGGGATCAGGCAGCGACCACAAGGCCTTGATTATGCTATCCATCTCGACAGTCTTGACGGGTTGTGGTAGATGCGGCGGAACGACTTGATTGTAAACAGTTAGGTTGGACGGGAGGTAGCTGTGGTTACTCCCGGAGATCCCGGTCCAAGCAAGAATTGTGACGTTGTCCGACCGCGTGAGGATGTGTTCTAAGAGTCGTCCGACTGCATGGTTGCCTTCGCCGTATATGACTGGAAGGGTGACATTGAAGATACCAAACAACGAGTACGCAATATCCTCCACCCGCGTTGTTTCGCGCTTCGAAGCCAAGTACAACTTCTCGCGCGCCCTCATCAGCCCTGGTTGAAGCGTTGCGAGGGCCCGAGTAGCAAACTTGGTTGCTCGTTCCATTTCGGAGAGGATTATGGGTGATTCTTTGTGATTGAACATGTCGAGATCAAGGTACGGCTTCCAATCTTCCGTATAGAATTGTACGACCTTCGACGCGACATACTCTTGGTACGTCCATCCACGAGTGTTCCAGATGCTTTCCCACAGAGAACCCCTTCTTTGCGACTTGGAGTGAACGCCGAGAAGATGGACAATCGTGAGCGCTGCACGACAATACCACCGAAACATGGCAACAAGTGACTCCTGCTGAACTCCCTTGTCGCTCTGGTTAACACAGCACGTATCACTCCATGCCCATCGGAAGCAGCGAGACTGCACGAGTTTGCAGAAGTTGACGAGTTTGTCATTAGCGGGAGATGGGGGTAGTCCATAGATTAGGGTATTCTCAACCATTTGGAACGATGGCTCGGGTGGCTGCCACCTGTGCGAAAACATCACATATTCATAGAACTTCTCCACCTCCCACTGGATGTGCGCACGGTCGAGTCGATCTGGGGTAATCATGGAAGACCGCAACTCATCGAACATAGGGCATTCCTCGAAAGCTGCCGCTTGCATTGCTTTGTCACAGAGACGACCAGTGGTGGTGTCGATAAGAACGCGGGGAATGTCGCTGATCGTCTGTTCAACGACCTTGCGAATCAGTGGAGTTGTATCGATGTATTGATTCCGCATGTCTTTTGACGTGAAGTCAGTCCATGTCACATCTGTAAAATATGAATAAAATGAGCTGACCCCGAATTTGTGGATCAAGTGAATTCTCCATCCTCGACAGCATTGCCCCGTATGCTTCGAATGCCTCCTTGTAACGCCCCAATCTATGTAATACCGCATATTTCATTTTATACCTTTTGTAGTTCGATGGATTGCGTTCAACAGCCTGATCGTACCATTAATGCTGTTTACTTATCATGGAATGCAGATCAATTCACCTTCGTGACATTTACGAGTTCGTTCCCTAATAAGCCTACTCGTGCCTTGCAGCATTTGACTATGATATCAGCGATGTTTGTCGGGTGAAGCGAAAGCGCATTGGAGTAGCTTCCGATGGCCGTGTCGTAGCTCCTCGATTCCATTTCTGCATCACCCTCCTGTTCCAGCTTGTCAATGCAACTGCTCGCGCCCGCGCCCGCCCCGTGGGCCAAGGAAGGCACAGCTACATCCAGCATCACAGGACCGATGCCAAGACTCTGTATTGGTCGCTGAATATTTCTCTGCAGCTCGTCCACGTCCGTATTGATCTCCCCTTCCTCGTCCTCGTTCGCGCGCGACATGTCCATCAAGAACGTGCGTTTATTCTTGCTGCCCGCTATCGAAGGAGAGGTGGCACCCTCTGTCGTCGTCGCCTCCGCTTCCTGCAATACATGCGTTCGCGCGTCGTCTACGACCACCTCCGACTTGCGTTTCCGCCCACGCGCGCCCGAGTGCACACCCGCACCGACATCAGCCCCTACGACAGCAGGAGCCCTGAACGACGCACTACGGTCATCGCCTCCACCGCACCCAACACCGTCATTCCCATCCTGCGACGCCACTTCGTCCAAAAATGCATGCAACCGTTCCGACGTCGAAGCGTTCGCAGTCCCAGTCTTAGACGAATCCGCCGCCGGCACCCTGGGCACTGACACCACCGTCGTCGGATCCAGCCTCTCCGCCAATTTGTCCGTGTCCCCTTGCTCCTCCTCGTTCGCACGCGGCATGTCTATCAAGAACGAGTCAAAGTCAAAGTCTCGAATCGCACCCATAGAATACATGCCTCCCATGTTCATCGCTGAAAACATGCTCGCATCAACACCTGCGTCTGGGCGTAATGGCGGTGCAGCTCCCTCACCGCCCGCGCCCGCGCCTGCACCATCGGCCGGGGAAGGTAGAGCTATATCCAGCGTCGCAGGATCAATACCGAGACTCTGTATCAGCGAGCGAATATTGTTCTGCAGCTCGTCCACATCGGCATTGATCTCTGCAGCAGTTTTGTACGTCTGCTGGAGCCGATCGTCCTGCTGCTGCTGCTGCGCAAACGGATCCACATCCGACGGACCCCCGAGAGCCACCACCGCATGCGTCGCATCCTCGTCACTCCTCATCCGATTCTCCCCATGCCCGAACATTCCCGCCAGGAATTTCAGAATCCGATTGATCGTGTCCTGATGCTTCTTGTACCGCATGCGCGCGGCTATCGCCTCCTGCCACAGATGCTGATCCGAGCTCTTCAGCTCGTTCAGGTCCTTGGAGACAGCGGCCTGATGGTGCTCGATGGCTTGTGTGCCTTTCAGGATCGGGTTGATGTCCAAAGGCTGGTTCGCAGACAGCGTGCCTATCGCCCCGTTGTCTGCTGCGTTCTTGGCTGCACCAAGACCAGTCACAGTCCCTTGTCCGCGTCCGTGTGCATCATCACCCCCGGCCGTGAGCGCCTGTGGTTTCCGCTGTATGAGACACAACAAGTCTGGCTAGCCACGCAGAAAGTGAGGATGTTCAAAGTTCCAAAACTCGTTTTCCGAGTCAGAGCGGAGGATACCCTGCTGGAGGTGCGGTATCTTGTCAAAGCCGTACCTGTTGAGCTGGCGAACAAATGAGGTAAAGTTCTTGTGCCTGAACCAGCGCTCCAGGACTTCGCTCGCGAAACGTTCTTTGTCGAGGACTAGAATCGAGAGGAAGAGTACAGGGGGGGAAAGGGGAGGGGTGAAAGGGTGAGGTGGTGAGTAACGGATATATGATTAGGCGTCATGCAAAGAGGGGGTGCCCACCCACCGAAGGAAGAGTCTCCGCTCTCCGACCATCTTATTAGATCTTGATCAGAGGGGTAATTTACCATCCTATCGAACGGGAAGTGAGTGAACAAAAGGTATGATCACGGGCAGCTGGGCAAAGATTAGATGAGGAAACGTACTCGTATAGTTTTTGCAGAAACGCTGGAACGAGCTGTCGCGCTGGTTCGTTCAATTGGGACGAGCTGCCCCTGGGTGAGACGGTGAGCGACATTTTATGGTCGGCGGTCACTGTCATCATGCGCGGTCAGAGTCGAATACAGCAAGTTATGCATTGATGGCACGATATTTGTGGGAGGAGGATGATATCGCTGAACACAGCAATTCGATCTCCGCTAACACGGCGAACAAGTTAACCGTCATCTACACCCTTCGGAAGTAAGCTAGAACATTCTGGAGAACGAACTCCCCGTCGGTGAAGGAGGCCGAGGCCTGTGCCTCGATCCATCCACGGTGACTTTTCCGCCTCCGTCGTCGTATTACATTGCTTGACACAAGCTCTATTCGGAATGGTGTACACTGGCTGTAGGATGCGACGGGCCCTTGCACCACGCCCCTTCCAACGCACATAGCAGACGTACTGCTCGCAGTCCAGATGGAAAAGTTGCGCGTGGAAGAGGCGTTGGCGGCGCGGGATAACGTAGTGGCTTGCCTCGAGGACGCTTATACTTCCGTTCGCCAAAAGGCGGTGACGATATTGCGGTTGGAGCGAGAACTGGAGACGCTGAAACGAGCTTCGACCCCGGCTAACGTAAATTCGGGCAACCTTGAAGTCACTTTCCTCAAACTGCCAGGAACGCCGCAGCCGCAGTCGAGTCCAGGTCGAGTGTTTGAGGAACCTGATGTACAGCAGCAGGCAAGTTCTGTCTTTTTTTCTGGCTTCTAAATATTGCTCAGGATGGTCAAACTCAGGCAGGGCTTACGCAGGTAACTCCGAATATCCCAGGAGGGGTGTCAAACGACTCTCCGTGCACGCCCGACGCGCATATAGACAGCTTGCAAAGCAACTCGGCTTACTGCAGACAGGTCTTGGTCAATAGACTCGCACTAGCGAGGAGGCTATCATATACCCCCGTCGAGCCAACACCGTCGGATGGAGGGGAGAGTCAGGTGAGTGCACATATGTGTCGTTCACGGTCGAAACCATCCTGCATGGTGTAGGATGCACTCGTCTTTCCCAAGGGACCAGCGGAGCGGACGATTGCTGCGAGACAAGCGATGCTCGCGACTCTTCCTCTACCGTCAGGTATCCCGGACGATGCTCTGCAACCAATCGTGATTCACGCCGCTCATACGCTTCACGAATTCCTCGGAAATGCTTGCGGCGTAGGTCTGCTCCGAGTTGCTTTTGTGACACTGACACCGTCCAGCCTCTCAAGGATTTGTGAGGGATTTCTTGTGACGTCGTTCATTTGCTCATCTCCTCGGCTGTTGGGATCGATGATCAAAATAGACTGAAAAACTACAGAGTCTTGTCACAGCAGACGACATACTGGTGTCCCGACAGAGAAGAGCATGGCTACTTTCTTACGCCTGTCTTCAAGTGCAGCACGAACCCACGCGTGACGACGGCGCATCGTTGGTCCATGGTCGATGTGATTGGTCAGATGGACAAGGCGACGGGTGAGGCGAACCTTCGCTGGGGCACAGTCTGATGAATCTTTGTAGAGTGCTTTTATAACAAGGACGGAAAGTGGTACTATGCAGGTACCTACAAGGCTTTCCCGATGGGTGATATCAGCGTTCAAGAATGGGAGTGTCTCTCGACCGAGGTAAATTGCCAGAATATCTAGGATGGTTTGGTCGCGAGGACATGTGTTTTCGCAGACGACGCAGGCGATCGTGAAGGATACTCTGGCCGACCGGAAGAACGTGTCACCTCAGAACCACTATGAAACGTCACAGCTCTATGCCGCGGGGGCTCTGCGCGTCGCCTGCATCGGTCTGCAATGCGTTGGATTCGACGACGACCTGTATCGCGGTGTTCTCGAGCAAGCAAGATACGTTTACTGGAGCCGAAACACAGCATAGACGCCTGTACGAACGACGACGGTGGTTTCGTGGACGTTTTTATCATGACTTTCATTGTTTTTTTGTGGATGGTGAAAATAAAAGGTTGATTAGTAAGCAGTAGTAATACTTTAGTCGACCACGACGATGGACGAACGTGGGGACGCGCTGCTCGCCCTCCGCCAGGCGATCAAATCTAAAACGTCTATTTCGTATCTCGCTCAGAGCCAGCCAGCCGAGACCCTCCTCGCTGCGACCCACCTCGCACTCGGCA
Source organism: Leccinellum luteum (assembly GCA_038091855.1). Lineage (NCBI taxonomy): Eukaryota > Fungi > Basidiomycota > Agaricomycetes > Boletales > Boletaceae > Leccinellum > Leccinellum luteum. The sequence goes on from JBBPPG010000727.1 coordinate 7,482, forward strand.
CCGCCCTCACCCTCCCGAAAGCCTCCCCGACTCGTTACACCAAACCCGGCGGGTCCAACGCCGCCGACGTGTACACCCTCGAGGCCGTCTACCTCGCCTGGCTCCTCCGCGATGTACCAGGAGCAGAGTATATGCGCCAAGCGCGCGAGAGCGGTCTCACCGTCGGCTTCGTCAGCGTCACTGAGCGCAAGAGCCTTGTGGAGTGGTTGGAGGGCAAAGTCGCCGATCTCGAGCGCATAAGACCGTTGACGAGCGGTGAGTTTGGCTCCGTGCGTGCGTTTGCATTGACTCACTTGGTTGAAAGAGTCGACGACGCCCCCAGGGACGCCGCCTCGTCGGGGAACGACGACGACTGCGGCGCCCTCTTCTGTGACACCTAAACGTGCTTCGCATGCACATTCCGCTGACGCGCCGTCGCCCTCAAAACGCCGGTACGTCGCCGACGCACAGGACGTGGAAGTCGTCAAGCGCATAAAGCAAAACGAGGTCGAGTTGCGAGACAGGAACACCGTCTTGAGGGGCACCAAACCCAACGTGTGTCCTTTTTTTTCGTGGTTGGGCACCCTGGGCGCTGATGCGATGCTCCAACTAGAACTTTTCTGCGCTGCACACTAGCTTTACTGAACGACTGAAGAGGCTTCGGGATGTCAAGCCCGGCAGCGCAGCTACGCCTGCACCCTCGGCTGGTCCGCCCATGCAAGCGCGTAAAGCTAGTGCGTCCCTAGTTTCAGTCCAATATACAATGCTCCTCACGCGTGCCAACATTTCTCTTCGAACAGAAAACATGTTCCCGATCATCATGATCTCCTCGTCGCCCACGGCGTTGATCACCATGTACAACGTGAAGCGGTTCTTGCAAGAAGCTGTGTAAGTTGTTTTCTTTTGTCCTTTTGGTCTTGCGAGCATATACATTGTGCCCCACGCGACTCGTGCTCACCCGTAATTCGCCTCCAGCTTCGAACCATCAACCACCGCACGCGAACGCTCGGCTGCAGCCGGCAATCCCCGTGTCGAAGACCTCCTCCATATCGACCGACGGCGCGACCCTGCCTCTGCTGCCTTTTCGTCCGCACCCACCGGCCCGTCCTCGTCTTCTGCATCTTCCCACGGTGGTTCGTCGAGCAGTGGCGGCGGCGGGGGCACAGTCCAGCGATACTTTATCGTAGACAGCACAGACGCGCTCCAAAAGTTTGGCGCGGACGCGTGGGAACGGGTCGTGTGCGTGATGACGACGGGGCAAGCGTGGCAGTTTCGGCCGTACAAATGGAACGAGCCGCGGACGTTGTTTCATCATGGTCGGTCGCGCGTTCTCTTTCGTCTTGTCTCTTTTTGTTATGTTAACGTGTGGTCGTGGACGATAGTCAAGGGGATATACTTTACCTGGGCCAACGATCCGCCCAACGCCAAGATCAAGAATTGGAACGTGACGGAGCTCAAGGTGCGGCTGGCTGTCTTTCTTACTTGGGCCCTCTTTCTCGCCGGGCGTCCTGACCTATGTTATCCTAGATTGACCCGCACCGGAGACACATCGACAAATCGGTGGTGGCTCATTTCTGGAAGATCATTGACGACTGGACGCTCGCGAACAAGCCGTGGTTGCTCAAGTCGTGAGGAGAGCGAAAGGGCGGAAGTTAGGGTTGGAGAGATCGTCCCTTCAACTGTCTGTTGTATGTCGCACACTGTCTCGTTCGATTTTGTTCATCTCGTTAGTGTATCAAAAACTCTACGTTCTACATGACAGGGACGTTGAATCGTACTGATTTTTCTTTGACAATGCAGACCAGGACAATACTACAACCAAAAAGGCCCATATATTTCATGAGAAGAGAGAAATACTCAAATGTTACGCTACATATCAGACGATCAAGTTATGCATGATTGCTGAGTGCCAAATACGTATTAGGGTTATAACAGGGAAATCGTAGGCGACCCCACGACTGACTCGGGGTTGATCATCATCATGCATAAATTAGCCATCATCTATCGATCATCCAGTGATCCCGAGACTCGCAAGCTCTTTCCGAATCTCCGTCTCGCCCTCCATCTTCTTGATCTGCGTCACCTCGAGACGCTCGCCCCGTTTTGCCTTTTCCTTGAGCTCCTCGATCGCCTTGAGCTGGAACAAAAATGAGCCTGTCAATCACAAAGCCGACAACGACAGACGCTCACCTTCTTGTTCAAGTTCCGCACCTTCTTCGCGGCGGGATCCAACTGCTCCGCGCCAGGCGTCGGCGGCACCGAAGGCTCTCCCGCCGCCCCCGTCTCACCCTTGACGCCACTTTCATCGCCGTTCACCTGTACCTCCAACAATCCGTTCGTCAACACGTCCAACGACGGCCTCGTAGACCCAACCCCGACCGGCGTCGCCGTACCTGACGCCTCGCCCTTGTCGCCCTTCTTTTTCTTCTCCTTCTTCCGCTTCTTGTCCAGCCCTTGTCCTCCTTGTCCTTGTCCTCCTTGTCCTTGGTCGCCCGCAACCGGTGGCGTCCGGGGCGCAGCACCAGGCACGTGTCGACGTCCTCCCTGTCCATGCCCATTGACTCCGTTCGTCATCATGCTTCCAGGCGGATTTGGGCTACGATTATACCCTCTCGGCGGCGTCGCACTGCCGTTCCCCATAGGTGTCCGCGGTGCCCCACCCTCGTCTTCTCGCTTAAAGATCGCCGGCGTCGCAAGCCCACGAGCACCAGGGGGACGATAAGCACCAGCGGGCTTGGCAGCTGCAGGTTTCGACGTCAGCGCAGCAGTTGCGACACTCGCAGATGGTTGGGGTGCTGGCGGGATGGTCTGTCCAAAAGCAGGTGCCTGGTCGACGGGCGTTGGGCGCCAGCTGGCCTGATACAACTCGTCGATGGCCTGGACGTGGACGAGCGGACCAGTCGCGTGCCAGATCTTGATCCCGTTGTCGACGCGCAGACGAGGAGAAAGCGTCGCGGTCAGCAGGAAACGTCCATCTGGTGACCAGGAGCAGTAGGACGTGTTTGGCGCATCAATGGTGCATATCTTGTTGAGCGTGCGCCGGTCAATGACGTCGATTTTTCCTGCGAGGTTACCAAATCCGGCTAGGAATAGAAGGCGTCCCTGGGGATTGAACGAGATGGTGTTGTGTGGCGCCGAACCAAAGTCGTGGAGGGCGCGGACACGTTGATCGAATATCATCGTTTTGGCGGGCATAACTGTCGGGATAGAGTTGAGCTATTGGATGATCATGTGGCAGAGAGGCCGACTCACAGCCATAGACGACTCCAAACTCTTTGCTGTTGGGGCTCCATGCGACGTCGTGGATAGGTCCTTCTTTGTCGAGTGAGACGCGGCAATCGAAATTACCAGCAGCACTCAGAAGATACATGGACGTCTCTCCATAATAGCTCATGTTGGAGTTATCTACCTCTGTCTGGGTGACGACGAGGGCTTGTGTCCCGAGGTCGTTCCACTTGATCTGGGCACGATCAGCCTTGTAAAAGTTCTTTGCACACGTTGGCGTGCCGGAAAGGGCAAGAAGACCATAAATCTTGATGCTAGCAGGAGCACCCTGTTGGGCGTTGAGGAATGCGCACGCGACAAGGGAGCTGAAACAAACCTTTTTCTCCGCAACAAAAACCGCGACGGATGGATTCAACCCAGGACTGAGTGATACCATTGATGCACCTTCGACCCTGAGTTTATCGACCACGCCTTTGCCCCACTCGGCAGGTCGGAACACCTGCACCTCCTGTGAGACAAGGCGGACGGCATGCGACTCCGAGATGGTGTACTGCAGATCCCAGCCTTCTTGAGACTTTTGAGTGAAGGCGATCAACTCTTCACCAGTAGAGGCGGAGAAGATGCGGAGGTTCTTGTGCTGCGCGCCGTCCTCAAGCTTGACTGAGGGGGGTGGGAAAAATCGATAAAAATCGATTATCGGACAGTGTGATGAACATGAGGCTGCGATGAGGTCGGTTATTGTACGTACCAGGGCGTTCCCAGGTGGAGATGTAGGTTCCGCGGGGGGAGAACTGGAGCTCGACGATGTTAGGGATGCTCAGTTCCTGCAATAGCTTTGCACCCTCTGCTTGAAAGATGCGAACGCTGGATCGGGATGATTAATACGTTAACAAAGAACGAGGCAAAGTCAGACACGAGGCGGGACGCACACTGTTGGCAGGCCATAGGCAAACAACCTTCCGTCGTTGCTATAGTGATAAGTGCGAGCGGGAACGTCGGGAGCTGCGAAGCCAGAGACGGGGACGTAATCTGGCGATCCCCCGACGAGACCGAGGTTCTTTTGAGCGCGGACTGGAACGAGTGGCGGTCAGACGAGCGAGTTTTGATTGTTCTGTAAACTTACACGCGTATTGCTGGGAGGGCTGCGACGCCATTTAGGATGAGTGACGGGCGGAGGAGAGAAGCAAATTAATGCTTCAAGATGGACTTGGGACGAGGACGAGGAGGAGATGAGACGAGTCAAAGAGATTGCCAACTCGTTACTGTACAGACTTTAGGGCAAGCAACATCTTGACTAGTGGTACCCACGATACCTGAAACATAGTTATGTATGATGCGCCCAGATCTAATCACGGAGCGGGTCTGACTCGCTCGGATCGCCCGCCCAGACATCGCGGTAGGTCATCTATTGACAATCTCTGTGAATTCTTTCTCTGCCCACTCGAAATGCCAAGTTTTTAGTGTGAGATAAAATTTATCGGTGCTATGTTCAAAAAGTTGCCCCATCCGCCGACTGCGCTCCAGAAACGCATCAGACAGTTCTACAAGCGGACAGCGCCCTGATACAGAACAGACAACAAGGTAAGTCGACCTCCCACATCACTGTGCTAACATGCGCTCAAGATATTCTTTGGTGATGTGTGCGCGAGGGGCGATCCGACAAGGGAAATGAGCAGGATGCCTGCCACGAGTTAGTAAAAAAAGGGAACTCAGAACACGAGGTATCACGACTCACTGCGTCACACCGTTTACGTACGTTGGCGTGAACGCGATCTCCTTCCCGTTCGCATCCTTAGCCAAGTTGAAATCGAGCGTCGCCAACATGGTGGCGATCGTGCACCAGATGGAAGCGAGCCCCGTGTGCCGGCCTGGTAAGACGATGAAACACCCCCTGCATAAGCCGGAAAGCCGAGGTTGTCGATGCATCACCTACCTGGACAAGATCGCCTACCAAACCCGAATACGAAGTCGCCCGGGTCGTCCGCCGTCAACGTCCCGTCTGCATTCAAGAATCTCTCTGGCTTGAATTTATCTGCGTCCGGGTATCGAACTTCATCCCGTGACATTGCCCTGCAGGTCGGTGGTGAACAATGATGCCCTGTGGTTCACCCTCATATCAAGTATATGACTTACCAACCGTTGGCAAAGACGGTTGCCCCTAACAAAACATTCACCATGTCAAGATATGAACGAATACGCAGCAGAATCATACCTTTGGGGATGTAGTAACCATTATAAACATCGCTAGACGTGGCCGCATGCGGAATGCCTTCAGGAGATCATCGGTGCATGCCTTAAGTAGAGCCTCGCTTCCCAGCACGTACATAAAGGTACAACGGGCCTCCATCTCAACGTTTCTCGCATGATAGCTTCCACGATCGGCAAGCTTTCTTTGTCCTCAAACTCTGGCAGTCTGTCGGTGCCAATGGCAGCGTCGATTTCTGCCTGAGCACGTTTCCACAAATGCGGGTTCTCAACCATTGCAAGCGTGAAAATGTTCAATATCGAGCTTGTCTGCGTATTTTGTGAGCAATGCACCCGTCATATAAAGTTTAATACAGACCGTTTCTGTACCGCCTGTGTGCACGATTTATCAGTGTATATTTTGTTTCCCTCAGAGAGAAGCTTACCGATCAACGCAGACGCAGCTCCCTCTTGTACACCCTTCTCATAGACGGGACGAGACGAATCGTCCATGGATTCCATTCGAGTAATGTGGTCAGACACCATTGCAGAGTTAATGTGCTCTCCAGATGCCTACAATGCCACCATCATGTTAGTCGATATCATTTGTTTTTCATCAATCCCAAAGCTTACCATGCGCTTCTGGACATATTCATATGGCATAGCCAACAGTTTGTTCCTCAACGCATACGCCTCATTTGCCTCACGTTTGATCCACGATCCGGGAAGCCAATCTGGCATGTGGAGTACTTTTGTCACCAAATATTAAAGCAGCTGCATTTTCGGAGTCCTAGAAACACTCACAAAACGGGAATGTCTTGAGGAGAACGGATTTCTCTGGTGTCAATGACGGAACGGAAGCTTGGAGGTAGTTGTCGACAATGGTCACAATAGGGTCGTTCCGAGGACTTGGATCATAGTCATAAAGCGCAGACATGGCTACCGCTGCGGCAAATCTACACAAGGTTTGGCTTGTCAGGAGAGAATAACTGAACGTCAGGTATAAACGAATGCACTTACGTAGCAAAATGGAACTCGTATTTGTCCGGCTCGTCAATCATGTTTGTGACCAGCTGTCGTGCTCGGCGAAGCTGCATCGGACGGAAGTTCAAGGAATTTTCGGCACGGAAGGTTTGATGGAATATCCGGCGGCACAATCTCCAATGGTCGCTGTAGTGCATAAATGCAAAGTTGCAATCATGTCCGTACCTAGGAAAATGTGAGGCTTGTCTGCAGAAGGAGTGAAATGTGTACTTACGGGTCGACGGTAGCCATGGAAGGACGATCTGAATAGATCTGAGATCGCTTCTCGAGGAGGTCGTTTGCGACAGAAAGGGAGTTGAGGACGATGACGTCCGAGTCCATAAGTCTTAGATACATTATATCACCTGCGCGTCGTCAGATTCAGGGGTCATCGATCATCACTCGGCGCTGCACTCACCATATTCAGCCCGCCATTGGGTATAAGTCACCCAGGGTTCGTCTGTGTTAACGGAGAAGGCGCTTCCGACGATGGGAAGTGGAGTCGGGCCTGGTGGTAGGGGGTATCCCTTTCTCTCGATGCGCGTTTGAACGATGCGTCGAATTGTGTCTACGGTGACCACCGCAAGAGGTACCAACACCGCGAGCCGAGCGATCGAAGCCGAGGACAACTCCATTTAATTTCTGCCGTAGAGATTCGCTCACTGGGGTATGGAGACAAGATCTCCTTCGAGCTCTGCACCTGCTTAACTTAAATCTTCTCCTTGACAGCCTGAGAGTGTACCAGAAGCTCCGAGGAAACGGACATGGCCGTCAGGAGTTCTTGTGTGTATTGCTAGAAATATCACTGATGGGAAGAAATTCATTTGCGCCGAGGGTTCAGTTGTGTTGGCTGGGTGGTTTCGATCTAAGCGCCGTTTGATCAGTCCCTCGACTCGGAAATTCCGATCAGCGGTATGGCAAGTACACCCACGCTCGTGACGTGATTTTGTTAGTCTGGTGACCAGCCCGTCTAATAATACACTCTTTTAGAGTCTCGGGCTGGTCACCGAAGTGTGAAAATCACTGAAAGCCCCTATAAATATGTGCCTGGTTTCCAAGTTGTTGCATTGCCATCCCATCTTCCACTAGCCCCACAACTTCGATGAAACTCGATATGACGGCCTCGGGCCTCGGGCTCTCCTCCGATGATGATTTTTTCCCAGCCGAACTCATCGATCACGTACTATACTGCGGAGGACCGTCGATTGACGTTGGCTAGTTCGTGCGTTGTGCTGCATAGGAACGAAAAAAGGTTGATGGGTACTTGATTGAAGCCTTGGGTTGAGTCAGGGCATGGTAGCCGAGTCGAACCGTTCGTGAAGTCGTACCTATTTCCAGTTCATTTGTTGATCGCAATAAAATCAGCATCCTGCTTCATCCAACTGGCACTGCCCCAGAGGTCATCGGAGACTATGATTCGGACGTTGATTCGCTGCCTCACCAACTCCCTCTTGGAAAGTGAGTTAATATAGATATGAATGTGCAAGTGCGTTTGTCGTCATCCCAACTTACGACTCCCTCTGATGTTTTCTGCAATCTTCGCATGGAAAATAGCTGACCACAAGCGAACCATCCGAGGACTACGTGAACAGCTTTCTGTGCCACAAAATGCATACTTATGCAGATGTCAAGCTGACAGAGTTTTGTGTGTACCAGGCAATCCGCGAGGATCTCGAAACTGACAATCGATTTACGGAGGCGAACGAATGTTTCCGAAAGATGAAGGACGAGCTATCGCAGGAGATGAATGCTCTAGATCAACCATCACGATCGGACAGAGTGAGTAGCTGCAATACTAACGACGTTGGTTATCGAATTGCATTCGTCCCCTTCTGATTTCTCCTCGATAGACGACGCATCGCGACAGACAGCTTCATCAAGCTCGGTTTCAGGAGGAGACGCTGTGAATGAAACTGATGGATTGTATCCGTACGGTCAACGTTCAGTAGTCATGCATCGTTGGCCTTGGACTAATGAACGGTGTTCTTCGTCACTTACCCCCTCAGACTGCATCCCACCTTTCGAGCGACCTTCGAGTACTTCTTCCTTTTCGTGACTATGTATATGTTCTAGGTTTGTGTTTACTACTTCTTTCCACTTTTCCCTCTCGTCGAGCCGGCATATCGACTATCAGTTCTTGACGAACGACAGATGTGTCAACTGATTCAAAGTTTAGTCGATACATTGGAATGACGGGGTCGATGGAGAAATATGGCTCTCTCGCGTACTTGAATACCTCAGGGATCGATACTCGAGAAATATACTGTCTGCAAGCGGCCTTGACGATGTGAGGATGAGGTCAAAGCCAACCGCAACGGCATCCTCACCAGACGGTCCCATCCATGTCCCTGTCCCTGTCCGCGTTGTGCATTCCAACGCCCGCTCTCAGGCGAACTCGCAGACCTTGCGTGCCCTCGACTGTTCGTCGTAGTGATTGCCGTATCCATCCCAAACCTTCCCCCGACACCGACGCCGACCCCCCTCCGAGTCACCTCCCGAACAGGAGACCGTTCTCGATCTACAACAACCTCCCTGTTCAACACCGTCGACGCCGGGACACGTGGAACATCAAACGGCCTCATCACACCACCTCTCGTCCGCGACGATGCTCATCAAGCTCTGATTTTTCACGTGCTGCTTGCGCGCATGTTTCATTGCCGACCTGGGTCTGACGTCGTGCGGGTTTGGGAGACAAGGACGATGCAGACGATGGCGCGCGAGTTGGAGTTTGAGAAGGGACTGACGTTTGCGAGGGCGTGGGCATGGGCGACGATAGGATCACGAGGGGCACGTCTACCTCGGACAAGAACGCCGAACATCTGTGTCGTCTTTGCAGCCGTAGTTATCGTAGCACGTTTGGGTAATGGTGTGCTTGGGCCCAGATCAGCGTCTAGTCTCCTTGCGCGTCCTGTT
>JBBPPG010000728.1:0-16792 GCA_038091855.1 Leccinellum luteum
GGCGGAGGGAGAACCGGTGGCTCCATTCTTGTATGCCCATCCCCACATTGGGGCGGGCACGAGACCGCCGCGTTTCTTGCGTTTGCTAGAAGAAGCAGAGACAGCGGACCTGAAGGGGGGGATAGTGTTTCTGGGATACGGGCGCCGTCTTTGCGGAGGTTTAGCAGAGGGTGTAGTGGATGTTGTGTGCGAGCGTGGCGGGGGACGTTTGTCGTCGTCGTTGTCAGAGAGGGAGGGGAGTGTGTCGTTTACGATCTTTGTGTCGTGGTCGTCGTCGGTGAGCTCGGAGAGCTCGGACTCGTCAATGGGATTTGGCGGTGGTGATGGTGACGGTGACGGGGAAGAGAGGGAACCGAGGGGGGATACTGAGTGGGCCATTGGCGAAGACGACGGCAACGACGATGACGACGACGACGACGTTAAACGAACCGCTGGAAGACGCGTGCGACGACGAGGAGGCGATCGAAGCGTGTCCAAATTCGGAAAATACCAGCTGGACCGTGCATCACTGATCACGTGAACGATCCATGAGATCTCAGGGGTTATAATTTCCTTTTTTGGATGTGTCTACGAGACGAGATCATGAACGTCCATCTTGACGTGCTCGAGCTCGTCTTTAAGCAGCTCGACACGACCGACCTCGCAGCAGCAGCGCTAGTCAGTCGTGGATTTCTAGCAGGTGCACTACCCGCTCTCTACTCACACATCGAATACACTACACACCATGCAAAGCGCGCTTCTCAAGTATCGTCTCCTTTTGCCACCCTCGCCGCTCACAATCACCTCGCCGTGCACGTCAAGCGTATCGCTATACACGATGCACCAGTACTACAGCCATCATCTACCCAGGTCTCCCCTGCATTCCTCCGAGATCTCGCTCTCGCACTCCGCAAAGCGACGAACATCCGCTCCTTCGTCTGCACCCAAAAGATCCTCGCACCACTCCTCCCCCCGCTCATCGACAAAGACAGGCTTTCACATCTGAGAGTATGCGCATCTCTTGGTTCCAGGCAAGTCGTCGCTCTTGAGGAGCGCAAAGGTCTCCAGAGCCTCTCCCTCGACTTTCCGTCCTGGAACGTCATCGACGTCCTACCAAAGTGGACCGTTGCAATGCAAAAGACCCTCACTCATCTTACACTATTCGTACGTGTCACACTCTCCCCACCCCATATATAATACTCACTCATACCAGATGACTCAAGATATGGATGCCACTACGTTTAAGACCACCCTAGCTCAACTACCTCGTCTCCGTGGTCTGCACGTGATCGGTTGCCCAAGAATAACCCACATCACCGTCCTCAGGGCCCTCTCCAACACCCCCGAGCTCCGGGAGTTGTCTCTTACCGTATTCGTAAGCCTTTCACCTTCCAACCTATCCCATCCGCTCATCCCCCACTCAGCCGTCCCAAGAAAATGTGCTTCCCCCTCTCAATTTCTCTCTTCCCCCCATCACTCATTTGTCCATCGACGTCCGGGCCTCTTACCCTCACCTTCAATTGCTCATCGCACACATCATCTCTCGTCTTTCCCCCAGAGACGCCCTCGCCATATGCGGCGGTTGGATCGGCGAGATAAAAGATTTCTCGGAACGTAATAATCCACCACAGAATACCGGCGCAGGTGGTCCAAACTCCCACGTCTTTCATGGTCATGTACATCTAGGCCCCATGCCCCCTCATGGTCACGGCCACGGTCAAGGTCAAGGTCAAGGTCATGGACATGACCACGCCAATGACCTACCGCTCCTCACTCCTCCGAATCCACATCACCCGAACAATCCCGAGCCATACGCAGGCCCACCTCCACCCCCAGGAAACCCGATCCCGTTTATTGGCTTTCCCTTTCCCTTCCCCCCCGATGACGACGACGACGTACCTAACCCAGGTCCCGCAGACCCATCCGACCCAGCACTCAGCTCTGATCAAAACTCGCATCCGCTGATCTCTTCGTTTCCTCCCACGCTCTCTGTTCTCCATCTTCCTCAGATTTCCCCTGCTGCACTCAAAGAGGTTTTGGACCGTTGTCAAGGCATCCAATTGTTGGGCATTGTCCTAGGCACCACCTTCAGCGCCACCACCGCCTCATCTAAAGGCAACAAGACGTCCAGCCGACCGGCCAATCGAATCAAGCCAACGTTGAAAGCGGCGGGGGTCAGACCCGAGATCAACACTCTAGCTAGCATCCTCTCTCGCGCACGAGCATTGCGAGAGTTGGTCGTCGACACCAGTGCTGCAGACCTATCTGGGGGTGGCGCCGGTCCGAGTTCCGACAGATCAAGCAGCTTCCTCATCGCCCTGCTCACACCTCCCTCTGTACGTTTGATGATGCGGGAGTCGTCCCGCTTGAGGCGGATCGTCGGCGAGGGCCGCGTATGGGAGGTGCGTCCTTTTATTTGTTCAAATCACGTCTGCCTCGCTCACTGCGATCAGTCTCCGACGCCTGCCCCGTCGACGCCCGTCCCTTTTCCGCGCTGCCTCGAGATCGAGCTCACGCTTACCAGGGCTCGCTATGGTCCTGGTACGGGCAACAACCATGCTCATGGCATGCCGGGCTTTGGAACGCACGGAGGTGGACATGGCCAGATGGAAGGGAGCAACGACCACTGGTTCTGGTTGACAGGGAGCGAGAGCGGGGGCAAAGTTCATGGGGGGTTCTAGGTCCAAACACGTCCGAGTCACAGGGGTGGAAGCTCCAAGTCGAAAGCATATCTCACTCGCAACCCCCGATATGTACTTACACTTACGTCCAGTAGCGTGCGGAACCCTGTTGACAAGTACGTTTTGTTACCTAATTGTACTTATTGTATTCTTGGAACGCGGAAGCGAAATATCCACGCGCGTGAATGATATCATTACGGACATGGGGGACAGATAAGTATGTACCGTACATGAAAGCATCAGAATCGTGCGGATCGTACAATCCGATAATCATCATGATCAAAGAAGCGGCTGTCAACAAGACAAAATGAGCATGAAACAAACGTTCGAAGCAACCCGTGGCAATCGGCTTGGCAACTCCACTGGAGCGACCAAGACGCCGCATCAGCACTCCACGTGGTGCTCTACACAGTTTTTCAGGCAGCTTGACGCTCCTCGACCGCCTTGCTCGCAGCCTCCGTCCAGTCCGACTCCCGAGTGCCAAGCTCCACTGGGAGGACGGTAAAGTTGAAGTGCATGAACGTCAGTCCAAACGGCTTGCGAACGCGCGATTCCCAGCCTTCAGGGAGACGCTCCTCCAAGAGCACCGAGCGGAGATCGTCCACCCGTCCACCGAAAATGGTCAGCATCGTCGATGAACTTACTTGGCGCTCCCGAACATCTTGTGGAATAGAGACAGGGTGTAATCCTTGTTGATCGCCTTGGCTACGGCGCGACGTTTTCCCTGGATGCGGGACAGGTCGTTATTTACAAGGATCGCGCCCATCTCTGGGTGTTTGCCAGTGGCGGACGAGAGGAGTTCCTCGATGTACACAGCGTGCTTGTCAGCTTGGTCAGATTGCAGTGCTACGTCCAGACCTAATAGATAGAGTCAGCGATCTCGTCCGTCGTCAAATACCGGCATTGGTACGTACGGGTGAGGGAAGCATCGTGTTCAATGCCATTGTGCAGGTCGAGCTCCTCCAAGTCGAACGTGTCCCGGGAATAGTTTTTCTTCAGCATGCGGGCGGCATAATGTGGCACAAAGGAGCAAAATGAAGGGCTAAAGTTGTATGTCGGGCGAATCTTTTCAGTGAGCTCGGTGAACTTGATGCCTCGCCCGGTGCGCGAGATGATGCCTGAACACAATGATAATCAGATCGTTAAGTTGGATTGCACGATGCTCATTATTAACAGTAGACGCACCGTGGTTGGCCATCGCATTGAGCGCTGGGCATGAGCACCGACTGTCGCCCTCCCGCGGTGGCACGTATTCAGGCCAGTATCCACCATAGCCTGGGTGACCTGAGGGCGTCACTTTACCAACAGGTCGTTTGAACAGCGCAACATTGGCTAACGTCAATAAGACATCCCAGCTCATCACACCCGCAAGGTAAAAGGTGAAAGAAATAGTGTCGACAACACCCATTGTGTGCGTTATGTGGAGCTAAACTGCAAGCAAGAGAGAGAATACCAAACTGAGAGAAGTGAATAAGGCCTCGAGGTCACATTCTGATATATAACCGCACGAGGAAACAAGCGTGTCATAACAAACAACCGCTGCGTTTTCCAAACCGGTTCTGGAAACGAGTTGCGTGACCCGGTATGACAAACTGTGACGTGATGTCGGGAAGTCGGGAAAATTTCAAGCTTGTCTAGCTATACTGCCGGCAACTCTGGTGGATGACGGTGAGATTGCGAAGCCGGTTATTCAAGTGCCCGAAACTCGGCTCCTCGGTTCGGTGTGGTCACGAAATCGACGAGGGGAAACCTGAGACATGCAGAAGGTCCCACAGTGATTATGGTCCCATGACGATCCAAGTATAAGCAGGGCGCAGTGCTTATCGTGTTGCCAATCGGAATATATCGAGGCTGTCCAGGTGCCCGGCTGAGCTGATCGATTGAACATGATTGACATTCATTCTCTGTACGATTCGAACGATCATCGTCGAACCAGTATTCTGGTAGCTCACCCAGCACAAGCGACGAGTCCCAGCATGAGGCCAGCGTGGGTTCGCGGAGTCCGTTGGGGCTTAGAGCCATGGCACGGAACTTTTAGAGGTCATTGTGCCCGCTCACATGACAACACTGTCTGAGGACCAATAAAGCCAGGATAACAGATCAGCCATAGTACAACAAACTCATGAGATGCTCTCAAACGAAATACACTCAACTCGTCGAAAGGAGGAAGCCAGTCTGAGGGCTAGTCAATGATTACTGCACTCAAGTGTGAACTAGAATACGTGTGAAGAAGAACAAGTTGCGGTGCGGTCACCAGGTTGATTTGATCATATCAAGAACTTCTCTGATATCGGAACGTGGAGAAATGATTACCTAATTTAAGGGACCGTACGGACCGGCTACAGTGTATCCGGCTTCTAGACTCATCAGGTAACTTTCTATGCCGGTTAGCCGGCTGTGGTCCGAACTTCAAGGCAAGGCAGGGGTAAGTACATTACGGTATTCACGGTACTGCCTGGCCTGAGAATCGTACCTGCGGCAGTAACTGAATGAACAGCTGGAAGGCTTCCCATAGTCAGGGCAGAAACGGCTGCCAACAGGCGACCTACGACTTTCCTGAAGATCCCTTTCTAATTCCTCGTTGACGGGTATGAAGTTTGAGTTACAGTATCGTTTGAGCTTTCGGTTTGACTCTCTTGCGGCAGTTTGTGAGGAAATGGTGCCATGGCTGCCAGTGTATGTAACTTCAAGTTGATTGATGTGCTCCATCAGTGAACGTTCGAATTGCACCCCCGATCTCTTGATGTTCAACGAAGAGTTCCATCCCGACGCTACTTGTTTGAATCTATGCGCTTGGTCTCTAATTCACATCCACGGTCCAAACATCACACCATCTGTCTTCTCGAGTGACTTTATTCTAGTCTTCACCACTATTGTAATTTCCCCGAAAATACAAACTTTGATCGCGAGGTCTCTTTTGTTCCCACTTAAGCTTCTTCTGCATAACAACCATAGACCACCATTTTCAATGATTCCACAGCGGCCATGTGGGGCGCCTGGGACGCAGGAAAGTAAAAAATCTCCTAACTGCTGCGTAAATCTCGCCCGCTTTCGAGCGCTTTTCCCCTTCGAGCGTTCTTCAAAGTTTCCCCGTGACTAGCACTAGTGTGTATGCCAAGGAATGACGGCAAAACCTAGATGCAACAATGGGAATCACACCTCTCTTTGAGATGCTACATTGCAGCTTCCAATTAGCACGATGGTGCTCGTGGCGAATACGAACTACACTGACACTTGGCACAACATTGTACAGTTGTTTAATCCACAACCAAATCCCCCTGATAAGTACCGATCGAATGTTCATCCGCTTGTCAAGGACACTGGCATCAAATCCAAGTCATCGTTGAGTATGAACCAGCAAAACGCGCTGGATAGACCAAGTCCCAAGGAAATGTATGTGAAAGAATACCCCTAGTGAATCCATGTGAATCAAAAGAGACAATTAGGAGCATCATCGCATTACAAACCTCATCTCGGGGGGATGGGTATCGGTAACGGGTGACACGAGATGGCCCATCAAATAGTCGGTAAATAGGCTCTGATGTAGATAAAAAGGCGCTGCATGACACGGCAGAAGCCCCATGCCGTGCTCTTAGAGAAGAACGGGCACGTTGCAGACGACGTGACTCTAGGGTGGACGCCGACATGTGCGGAGGGCAGGCGGGACCATCAAAAGTGACGGGAGGGGGGAGAGACCATGGCAATGCCCAGGCGTCTTTATCCATGATTTTCGAATGTGAAGGAACCGCCCTCCACGTCAAACGCGCGGCAGAGGGGATGTAAAATGTTGATAGTCTTTCAACTGGGGTGGGCCTCTCTGCAAGCCTCACCGGTGCGTCAAAGATATCGGATATTTCTAGAACATTAGGAGAGTCGAATGACTTGGCTGAAAGGGCAGTAGAAGACAGAACAGCCGAGCGGCTGAAGGAAGCAGAGAGGAATCTACGAGGAGCAACGTCGGGGAAAGCCCGAGAGGTTAAATGGCAAAACGAAGTCATCGCGGATAGCGCTCGCTCGCTCCAGAAGTCAGATGAAAGCAACGGACAATTTATATGCAATCTCCCATTAAGCATGGTTTATCCAGCGCAAAAATATGGAGAAAGTCGTGGACCGAATTGGCATGGATATCGGCAATGGAGCGGCCATAATCAGTTTGAGAAAGGTTCTGGCTTGGCTATGGAGCCGTCTGGTACGGAAACGATCTGTAACAACACAGGACGCCAAGATTAGATCGAGTGTAGAGCCTATTAGCGCAACTCTTTCTCGACGATGAGGGATTGTATGTGAACACACTGCGATTTTTGTACTTACTTGGTAGAAACACGACTGTTTCTTAGAGTCTTTCGGCGCCCCCGAGGAGAAAGAACCAAAGAAAGACTATTAAGTGCAGTCACAACGTGGTAAAAAGCCGTATGCATAGAGAAGTTGGGCCGCACAAACTCCACGAGATAGGGCGCAGCAAAGCATTGCTCTGGGTTATGAGTAACCTTGCTCAGCTCGTCCAGCCTGAGGGCCACCTACATCGCATATGCAGTCGAACAATGGGGTCCGAGCAAAGGTTGGAGAGGTCCATTAGCATGGCCCACAAGCAAAATCAGACCTACCCACATATGTTCGTCTTTGGACTCTCGTGGCTCCGCTGTAACAGATCATCCAGTCCCAGGAAGACGGCTGGCTGACTCGCATTACAACGCATTTCTCCATATAGAGGCCCAGTAAACTTGCCAGGTGATCTGAAGGGCGGATTGTCCTTTTAAGCAGCCATCATAACTGGTGTTGTTATTGGAGCAGTGAGCGCCGCCCTTCAAGTCCACGGTTCTATACACCGAGGTCCGCATGGCACCACAATTAGAAATATGTGGAACATGAGTAAGCACTTAGTTCGGTGCGGGTACACTGAGCGCTTATTGGCACGGGGATTACGGAGGCAAAGTTGCACCGCCAGTGACAATTAATAGTGGCATGACATGAACATGGACAAGCCAGGATGATTCCACGAGGAACATGCAAGCCATCATCCATGTGATTTGAAGTACCTTGGCGAATTCTCTCGAGGCTCCGAAGCGAACTCTGCTTCTAGTCACAGCCTTTTGTTCTTCGCAGGGCTCTACTCTGGTGAGTGCTACTGCCGTCAACCAACAAGTAAGTGAACCAGGTTTGTTGATGGGCGGCTGCATCGCCTCAGAGGTGGAAAAATTAAATGTTCCATTAGTAGTAACAGTGACTTGAAATTTCGCCCTTTGTCAATGATGCCTCCGGGTTCCTTGCGCCTCGTCACTCCCGGCCACAGGGGACTGCACGTGTGGGAGTCGTGTCCGGCAACACTACTCACGTTCCACATTTCATATCTCGGAAGCCCAGATAGGGCGATGATAACACCTGGCAAACATGAGGCTCTGCTTTCATGAAGGATAGAAAACCCTTACGTCTCAGCGTCCTGGGCCGACTAACCCACTCCCGACAATGACTAGCACTCCTCCCAGTGATACCGAGCCTTCGGCTCAAGCGCCGCCCCAGAGCCCGATCTCCGGGACACCCCTACCTCAGCATGGCTATGGCTCTGAGTGCTCTTTCGACACTCTTATCCAAGATAATCCCTTCCTCTTTCGCGTCTATACTCCCAAGGCCCATTCCCAGATCTTTGACAAGGGGGATGAGCCGTATTTCGTAGGGCAAAAGTTTAATGAGCGCTTCACCCGAGCTGCCGAGCGGCTCAAGGATTCATCGCTTAACCCTGGCCAGTCAGTTGCCTCCGTCTGCACATACGAAGATGTCGCCCTGCACATGGATTGGACCCAGAGACATATGTCCCCGTTCATCTCAACCACTTTTAGCTTCGTCTGGGCCATTTGGGAGGCTACTCGACGCTACAGGTTTGGTCTGAAGCACGATGTCGAGATCGCTATCATCGATGCCAGAATGCTCGTAGGCCGGGCAGCTACCGCATTGGAATTGCTGCAGAAAGGTTCTCCTACAGAGTAAGTCCACCTCGTGCCCTAGATTATGTTCCGTTCCACCAATTTGATTTATCTAGGAGACACCCTGACCACTGGAAGTGGTGCAAATATGTTTCGGAGTCACAGGACGTTCTTGTGCATGGAGCCATTCCTGCCCCAGCCGTTCTGGCCTCTGTCCCGCTCCTTTCCTTGATCGATAAACTTCCATCCTACTTCCTACGCAAAAGCTGTGATCTCAAATCATCTCAGCCCTCGTTGGATAGTCTGGCTTGGGATACCATGGACCGCAAGCCAAGTTTCCGGCAATTTTGCCAAGATATGTCCGACCAGTTTTTGCAACTCTCCGCCGAGCGTCGCCTCCGTGATGCGACTGGCGGGTCTGTGCGTTTGGCAATGGCCTTCCTCAGACCATGGTTCCACAAAGTTGTCACAAAGGACTTTACGCAAGCAACCGACATGGTTTGCACGCTAGCCTTTATGATCGCACAGTGGCCTGCCCAGTGGTGGTCACGGGACCACCTGGAAATGTGGTCGGTTATCAGGTCACTCGTTCGAGCACTCGCAGAGGAGGTCCGAGAGAACTTGCCAAGGGGAGAGAGCTCGGAAGATCCCATGATGCCGGACGCTGAGACAGACGATTACGAGATGATCTCCAGCGTCGGCTCTATAAAGGAGAAGGACGTCCTCCTGAATGAAAGAGTGCTATTGCCGACCCCACCCCCCACCCCTCCTCCGCGGTCGTCTGCACCCTCAGTCACCGCCATCAATTGCAACTACCCCGCACCTACTGAACAATCAGTAGTCTCTACTCCAACGCAGGATGTCGCCCCAGTGTCTCAGCCCGCGGAAGGCTCGGATAATTCTCCGACAACAGTGATCCTTTCTCCCACCATCATCATACATCAACAGCTGCAGAAAGAACAGCATCCTCTTGTGGAGGAGCACCCCGATTCGCCGTCCTCGGATCACGGCATTACAAAGCCCAAGAAAACGCGGTCACCTTCACTCGTTGAGACGGCATCTTGTGTTATTACTGGCGTTCTCGTCGGCGCCTTCATCACTCTTTGTATCATCAATTATCAACGCCGCACCCTCATTTACGTTACCTAGATGATACCATCCTCACCTCGGAAACCAAACGTCCAACTCCTGCACTCTACACGAACGAATTCGACTTCGAGGGAAACACGACCCGTGATGTATTGGGCCTTTCCGACATAACTTTATAGTAATATTTTTATTATGTATCGCGAGCTGGGTTCCGGTTATCCTCTAGTAGTAGTCTGCGATGTGTATGCAGTAGGTTAGCAATGTACTTAAGTTGAATAGTGAAATAAGCTTATGTACGTATACTTTTGACTTTGTAAGTAATTGTAACAATATTCACGTCAACCATGGACGCCTTGTCTTCTCAGTCTCATCGGACTCAGCTAATTCTCACTGCAGTGTCGGCGTGCGTGGTCACTTCCACCTTATTCACTGCCTACAATGCATACCGCCAAAGAGAACGGCGAAGAGACCTCAACCAAGAAGTCCTTCGGTCTATAACCGCGAGCACCCACGTTGAACGACCTACGCCTCACGAGCTTCCGGTCACGACTGAAACCAATGAGGAAGAGACATTCATACGTCCCAATCACATTGGCGGATATGACGAAGGTCTCATCAAGGAACAGCTCGCGCGAAACTATTCGTTCTTTGGCGACGAGGGCATGGCACACGTCCGCGCGGGTTCCGTCGTCGTCGTGGGTTGTGGGGGTGTTGGTAGCTGGGTGGCGGTCATGTTGGTTCGGTCGTACGTGCAAGGCGCGGTGCGATGATGCCCGTCCTTGATCTCCGTCATACCAAAAAAAAAACGAGTTTTCAACAATTTCTTTTCTGTAGCGGGGTCTCGAGGATACGGCTCGTTGATTTCGACTATGTGACGTTGTCGTCCCTGAACCGACATGCGACGGCCACGCTCTCCGACGTCGGGACTCCAAAGGTGGGGTGCATCGAACGGACATTAAAGCAGATTTCACGTTGGGTGGAAGTGGACAGTCGGGTGGAGATGTGGAGGAAGGAGGATGGGGAGAAGTTGCTTGAAGGCGCTGACTGGGTCATAGGTGAGTGTCAATTCTTTCTGGAAGTTGGAATACGACTCTCATCACCTTGTCTGACACTAACAGATGCCATTGATAATATCACGACGAAGGTGGACCTTCTCAAGTACTGTCATGATCACAACATCAAGGTATGTGACAAAAATGGCAGTGGAGACGGAATCCGATTGTTGGCTTCCAGGTGTTCTCGTCTATGGGCGCCGGCGCCAAGTGTGATCCTACTCGAATACAAATTAGCGATATATCTTCTACCATTTACGATCCCCTCGCGCGTTCTGTGAGACGGAGATTGCGATCCCAGGGCGTCTCATCAGGTATCCCAGTGGTCTATTCCACTGAGGTCCTAGGAGATGTCAAACTGCTACCACTGCCCGAGGAAGAATTTCAGAAAGGCGACGTCAAGGAACTGGGTGTATTCGATGATTTTAGAGTACGAATATTGCCTGTGCTCGGTGCGTGCTTGTCGACATTCGCCTCTGGGCGTTGTTCTCATTATGTACGCAGGGCCCCTACCCTCACTTTTTGGCTTGTATATAGCCACATATGTGATTTGCGAACTGGCGAAGAAGCCCATTTTAAACCCTCTACCTATTAAGAATCGCAGAAAACTATATGAGCGGCTCCTCAGAGATTTTCTCCATCGCGAATCAAAGTTTGTAGGCGAACAGATCAAGCATGTGTCCTATTGTTCCGATTCACTCGCCCAAATTGACTGTTGTCTAATCTAGCAAATTACCGATCGACGAGGATGATGTTGCCCTCATATTCGAAGATCTGTATCTCGGGCGATCTATTGTGCCGCCCCATAATGTCCCTGCTCGACCGCAGTTACTTCGCTGGGACCCCTTGAAGCCACTGGTCTTAGAGAACTGTGTCGTCTTTGAGTTTGCAGAAGCGGAGAAGCACCAAAAAGTATGTCTTGGAGTTGGCAATATCAACGAGCGTCGACCGCCGGCCGAGGTATGGGGTAGTGAGGCACAGCGTATCGTTGACAAGAATGCGACCGAGATTGAGAAATATCGTGCGTGGGTAGGGCTTTAGATTGGTTTTGTGGTAGAGAGAGTACATATATCATGATGTTGCTCAGTTTGTGCGGAGGTTAGCCACGTGGCCCGTCAGTGACTTACTCGGATTCAGTAACTTCCCTCAACCCTTTGCAAAATGGCATACGTCGCCGTGGACGCGGACGAAGTGAGTACAACATTCAATATGTCTCCACTAGATACGGATTTATTCTACTCGCAGCGTTTGGAAGAGGGCCCAGAGGGTCTTGAGTTCAAATGTGAGTGGTATGGCACCGATACGCACATCAAGCTAGAAAAGCTTCCTTCTCATTTCCAGCGTTCCTTGGTGCTGGAGATAGTGGAGCGCAATCCGCGGCCCCCAACGTTGACCGTGGTAGGTTTCACGTTTGGAGTTCAAACGTTCATTGTTGAATACGCGGGTTGTCTGGCACAGGCTATCATCAGGGGACTTCATCCAAAGGTCCATCCGGTTTTTGGTCGGTCGAATTCTATCAACCTTATTTCGATATCGACACCTTTACTGTCTTGAAGCGCTGCTACACAACATTGCTCCCATTCTCCTCGAATTACCTTACCTCCCTCTCCTCTGGCTCCGACCTATACGGCCCTTTTTGGGTCTCTACGACGCTCATCCTAGCACTCTTCCTCTCCTCCTCGCTCGCTGCCAGCATCTCAAAGTACCTCTCCGCGCCCGGCACTGAATATGACTACAATTTCGGGTTGTTGGGGCTCGCCGCAACGATCGTCTATGCGTACAGCTTTGGGGTGCCATTGGCTTTTTGGCTAACCTTACGGTACTTTGGTGTCGGTGAATGGGGTATTGTGGATGCCCTTGGGGTGTGGGGGTATGGTCTCTTTGTATGGATTCCTGTCTCTGTCCGTCATCCTGCTTGCCGTGTACCATTGGGGTTCTGACGAGCGACTAACAGATGCTGTGCGTGATCCCAGAGTCCATCACACGCTGGGTCCTCGTTGCTGTGGCCTTTGGTCTCTCTGGCTACTACCTCGCTGCGAACGTTTATCCCATCCTTTCCAGCGTAAGTCTATGCTCTACTTACTAGTCATGTTTGGTTGGGTTGACTGGGCCGTTGACCAAACCGCAGGCGGATGCCAAGGCGACGCGACTTCTCATTGTTATAGTTGCCGTGCTGCACGCTAGTCTTGCGCTCACGTTCAAAGTGCTCTTCTTTAGCTATTACGTCGTGCGGGATCTGAGCGCGGGGAGCGATCAATTACGGTAGTGGTGGGTGTGCAAGATGTTCAATTTTCCCTGTCTGTATCATGATCAAGAGCGTTTGAATGAAACACCAGATGGATGGGCTCCCTTTCCAGGGCCGAGGTCACCCTATAATGCTGTGATCACCGTTCTGAGGAATCTCGTTCAAGATCGAAGTTTGATAAGGACTTGTAACAGTCGACACCCTCCGGTTAGTGGAGATCATGGGAACGAGACAAACATTGTGGTATCTGTTATCTAGTTCGAGTGTGCTTACGAGTAAAACAAAAGATGATCTTATTAGTATCCCTGAAGGCGTGATTGCCTGTGAGTCTTCTGCCCAAAATAAATCCACAGGCTGACGAATTTGGGCCTGGTGTATTCCCGTACTAGGTGCTAATAGTTGAAAGCCGGTCGGATCGGGGTTGACGTAGAGATGTGACCAATCCCTTGACTTAGTAAGGCCATAGTCTACGTGTGTCCATGTGTTTACAAATTTCAAGATCTCATTGATCATCGACTTCTCATCCTCGAAAGAAGTTTGACCACCAACCAAGTTATCTCATGACTATAAATTATGCCAACATGCAGCTGGAGGTGTTCAAACCCACCACTTCGAAGCTTTCTTGCCTGCTACGTCTGAACCATGACTTTCGTACAACAAACCCTTTCACTCTTCAAGCCAATCAAAGTTGGCCGGATGATGCTTAAGCATCGCGTTGTTCTCGCCCCCATGACCCGTGTTCGGGCGTATGATTCCCATGAACCTGGGCCACAACAAGCATCCTACTACGCCCAGCGCGCCTCTACACCGGGGACGCTCCTCGTCACAGAAGCCACCTTCATCTCCCATAACGCAGGAGGATCCGCAAACGCTCCGGGCATTTATACTGATAATCAAATCCAAGGTTGGAAAAAGGTACGTGCTATGCTTGCACGCTTGCTGCCGATCCAATCTGAACATAGCCTCGTGGCCACACTAGATTACCGACGCTGTTCATGCCAAGGGATCCTTCATCTTCCTCCAGCTCTGGGCGCTGGGACGCACTGCCGATATAGATATTCTCGAGAAGCAGGTTCCACCGTCGCCGTACGTGTCCGCGTCGGCTGTCACACTGACCGGCAAGTCAAAGCCACCCCGCCCGTTAACCGAGGCCGAGATCCAAGATTACATTGCCACGTATGCGAAGGCAGCAAGCAACGCCGTACACCGCGCTGGATTTGATGGAGTTGAGATACACGGTGCAAACGGCTACCTGATAGATCAGTTCCTTCAATCAGTGTCGAATAAGCGCACGGACAAATGGGGCGGAGACGAGGAGGGCCGCACGAGATTTGCGAGGGAGATCGTGGATGCTGTCGTGGACGCTGTCGGTGAAGACCGAGTTGGGATGCGCGTCAGTCCGTGGAGCCCTTTCCAAGGTGAGCCTTAGCCTTTGTACGGGTCCGCTCGCTATGATACTCAACTCCAAATTTTCAGATATGAAGATGGCGGACCCTCGACCAACCTTTGCATACCTTGCTAAAGGGCTGCGTGATAAGCACCCAAGGATGGCATATATTCATGTGGTCGAGCCTGTTGTCGGGTCCGTGGACCATGTCGAAGCCGCAGAGGAAGACAACAACTTTTTGCGAGAGATCTGGAATGGTGGCAAAGGTGGCGAAGAGAGGACATTCATATCCGCTGGGGGGTATACCCGTGAGACGGCGCTCCGCGCTGCCGAGCGGAAGGGCGGGCTCTTCGCATTCGGGAGGTCGTACGTTACAAACGTGAGTGTTCGTAAGGTTTTTCATGCTCATATTATACTCACATTACATTGACTTGATTAACAGCCTGATCTTCCGGCACGGCTACAGAAGAATCTCCCTCTTGCACCTACGGATCGGTCAAAGTACTACCTACAGGGTAATTTGACACCCTTTGGATACAACGACTGGCCGTTTGCAGACGGCATTGTTCACAGTGGGATAGATGAATCGGCTTGAAGTAATGGTACTGGTTTAGATCACGAATGTCTTCTTTACATTATTCTATGTTCTCTAATAACTGTATGGTATACTAATAGGAACGCAAACTACGCAAACGTATTCACTTAGAGTAGGAGTGTACAGGCCGGGCCGCCGATCTGTATCTATCTGCAAAACTACCCGAGGGGAGGCTGCCTCCCCAAGGGCAACTGCCAGTGACCCCGTTTTGGATTCAGGGTGGACCAGATTGTATTGGTACAGCACGTTAGGAGCTGTTAACAGTCAACTCGGCTGTTGGGCAGATTGGCAGGAGCCAAAAGCGTGGTCCTGGAAAGTCGGGCATCCTGCTACCCTGACTCGGAGATGTTGCAGAGAAAGTTTTGATGGCGGCGACAAAGAGTTCTGAATAAATATAGCAATGCGTTAGTCATCGATCAATCGATCACTGGCGTAGCACATATGCAGCCGATGGTCAGGATTGACCGGGACCGCGCGTATTTGTACTATTCAATCGGCCAACACCGAGCATCGCCTCGTGGCACTCTGTCGATGAAACACGCCACACAGTAACTTCTATGACATTACCCCGAAAGGCTCTTCAAGAAGTTGCAATAGCCTCTGATATAAATGATCGATTGACCGTATGTGTACAATGCCATACTCTTTGACACTCTGCTTCTCCAGACCTGTGACTTTCCATCCTTTTACACTGGCACGATCCGAGTCCGCCTCCTTCTGCGATGGAGTCTTTGCAGTATTTGAATAAGCTAACGAGCTTCCAGTAAGGACCTTTTCTCAGCCCTACCAATTGCGTGTTTCGCATCTCTAATTCACCCGATCCAGATACATCACAATTGCAGGAGAGACTGTCCTGGTCTATGACTATTTTCTCACTTTCTCCCTCGAAGTATGTGCACCGTTTCTCTCGCAAACCACTCCGTTCATAAATGCCCGCTGTCAACTTGACAAGTTGGATTACATTTGGCGTACCCGATGGTCTGCAGTTAAGATCATCTATTTGATAAGTCGTTACAGTAGCCTGATCGGACAATCGGCCTACACGCTTGAGGTATTGGGAATCCTGAGTCGCGGCTCGTTAGAGGTACTTGTCTCAGCTATTGTTCAGCCAAACTTGAACTCATTATAAAATTTTAGTTTTGCACGAATTTTGAGGGGTTTCTCATATTTTTTGGCATCCTTCCGACAGAGGTTATCCGTAGTAATCATTTCCCCTCTTTCAGTAAGTCGGGCTTTGCTGATATCGAGAACACAGTTTTGGTTCTGCAACGGGCTTGGGCCATCTGGGGATGCGGACGTTATTCTGCTATCGCACTGATCTCCATCTACATTCTCTATCTCACTGCATTCGGCGGTATTTTCTTTTACACCCTGGGGATTCATGGATACCGATGTGCGTCGCACGGTTTTCAGCAGAGGCATGTCACTGAATTATTGTGTGAGACTTCAAGTTTTTATATCTGGCCGAGACCGGTATTTGTCTTACAGCATCAAGTTGTGAGCGTTGTCTTCCATTTTTAACACTATCCCTGACAATTATGGTCGTATGCTTAGCCGAATCCGCATTCTTGGTAAGTTTGGGATGCCCAGCATATAACTGTACTGTCAAGACACTGACTCAAACTCGGCCCTATTCAATGTAACTTAGTGGGTTTTGCCTACGATATCGCAAGTCAATTACGAACAAGACCGTTGAGCATTAAAATTAACTGGAACTCTAGACTTTTACTTGATTGCATTGTGTTTGTCATGGTGGTACACTCTCTTGGTAAGCAATTCAGAGAGGCGCGCCTCCTGCCAGTGCGACCGCTGCCAAAGCTTGTTCGTGTTTTATTCGTGGATGGTA
>JBBPPG010000729.1:0-16782 GCA_038091855.1 Leccinellum luteum
AGACGTCGTCGTCTCCATCCTCAGGACATACTCCTTTTTTTTCCCGTCTCCGCGTAGCTGTTGCACCTCAACGGCTTTGCTACGCTGACGGCTCCCACAATCGAGAGATATGGATATGTATCATAGGATTCGTTTACGTTTGCGTGTATCGTTACCTGCGCAGTGTATGCTGTAGCACCCTTGAGTCTCTCCGTGATGCCCATGCTAGAGCCCTTGATGGTTTGAACGAAGCCCTTATAGTTAGTACCCACGACCACTACGGCCTCATTGCTAGGCTTGTCAGCAATCCTTCCCCCCCAAACGAAGTTCGTACTATGATGATACCTGTACGTCGTGCTAGACCAAATTCGATTCGACCACAGCACTGCAAGCTTTACGTCTTTCATGCTGGCAACTCGGAGGGCGTACACGGCCCTGCTGACAAGCAAAAAAGTCTAGTGGTATGGCAAATAGTACATCTTACAGGAGACAAAAATGCTCAGAAACGATATCGCTCAACGCCGTTCCTCCAACCCCCGCCTCGTCACGTCATATACATACAAGGCAAGTAGGCAAGACCATGCAGTGGTCGGAGAGAGAACAAAAAAGAAACATTATTTACAGGAGGCATGGAAGAGTCGCATACTTGAAGTTGTAATACAAGGTGCATAGTCAAACATCGCGATTGAAGGACCATATACTGTTCGGATGAACGACGCCATGGGACACCAAGTAGTGCGGATCAAGCTGATGCGGAAGAGACGACAAGGCGACATCCTGAGAACCCGTGTACACATACAAACCATTCGGCGGAACGGACAACGTCGTCAGCACCTTGTCGTTCTGCGCTCCTGTACAGGAGGCGAACTGACCCGGTGGCGGCGTGGACACGTCCATGAATGTAGTCATTTGTACGGTACGATCGCCAAGCGACGATTCCGTCGGAGAGTAGCTGAGTCCTGGGGTTGACGGGCTAGAACTGTAGGCTGTCGGGCTGACATTATTGACGGGCGGTGGACCATCCAAATACAGATATCCGGCTGGTACGGTCGCACTTCTCCTGAGCGGAGAAATTTTCGGACCAGGGGGCGAAACCACACTAGAGGCAGACCGAAGCGGATCCAAGTCGCAAGCCATGTGTACCGCCCGAGGGTTTCCAGTGAGAGGAATGTCGCTTTCACTCTTGCTCTTTGCGAGTGTGCGTCCCGAGGTGGTTTGCGCTGCAGGCAATTTACCGACCCAAAGACGCCACTCGAGGGCTTCTCCAAGTGCGCGCTCGCATCGGCCAATCTCACGTGGTGGGAGACCGGAAAGTTTGGCCCATGCCCGATTAGAATAGCAGCGGTCTTGCATGAATTTTGATGCCAAGATCAGCGAAGCAAGAAAGGTGCGACGAGGACAGAGGAGCGGGGACGGAAGGGGGGGGAGAGGAGGGAGAGAAACATGCTTGATCTTCGACTTGTCCGCCGGCACCTTGTGAACATCGAAACCCGACTGAATGGAGAACGAAGCAGCAGCCTCATACGGAATTTGGTTGAGGTGAACAGTCGCGAGCAAATTGTTGCAAGACGATGCGTCAGTAGAGAGAGTTGAGCAGCCAAGGTCGGTATCGTATTTGAGGCCAACCTCGCCTTGAAATATCCGATCATCATCCGATCCCGAGGGAAAGGAAGACGAAAAGGCCTGCTTCTCTTTTCGGACAAGATCCGGAATCCTTGAGCGTATGGCTTCGAGATAGCAAAGTGCTGTTTGCAGCACAGTTCCTGAAGTCCGCGAGCGGCGGAGAACCTCGTGGACAAAGCATTTCATTGGGACGATATCGCACTGGGGAAGCTGTGGGCAGGAGATTGGGCGGTCCGAATATGACGAGACGGGTGAGACGACAGGAGTAGGTTGGGTCGTAGGAGAGATTGGGGAAGGCAGTTGAGTATTGCGATAGGTAGAATGGGGCATATTGGGGGGATGCAAAAGATCCGAACCCGACACCGAGGAGACCACTGGTCTGCCCGAGGTCAGGAATACGGATGGAATATCTTGTTGAGGCCATATGTCGCATAATGATTTGACGGCTTGGTCTTAGCGGAGGGACCTAAATAAGCGAATAGGGACAGAAAAGGAAGTGGCTCACCGACGAGAGTGAGGACAAACTTTGACTTTTGAATGTCGCGGAGTTTGGACTCGCGGGAAGGATGGTGAACATGGCGAGGACGGTCGGACTCGGGAAGAGTACGGGGTGATGGAGAGACGGAGGAGACGGAAGAAGCAGGAGTGACGAGATAGGCAATTGGGGACGAGCGAGAAATAGACTGGAGTGAAGCATTGTAGGGTTGCCAACGAACCCTTGTATGTGAAGTCGAAGGGGACCCCCGGTGGGGGAAGACATGTACGGAGGGGCGGACCATGAAGCGAGTTGAGAACCGGAACGAGGCGAGGGAAGCAGAAAATACGAGCGGTTGAGCGGATTAACTAGTATACAATAGCGAGCATGATGACAATGAGGGTTACGATGGGTACGACAGGCAAGATCACAAGTTTGGAAACGGTAATTTGGCGGGAGGGTTGGGCGAATCGGGGCCAGGCGTTGCGGCACATTGCGGCACGAGTTGGGCTGCAAGGACGGGTCTAAAGTCTATAAGACTCTAGAATGTCCTCGGTATGTATAGATCTCTCGCTTGGCAAGAGAGTGCTATACAGCGGTAAATGTGGGCACGGGGAGCTTCCTGGTGTCTGATTTGAAGGGAGGAGGAGGAGGAATTCTAAATACTCTTGGTCGTACTTGACTCGGGCGCTATAAAATGAAGGAGTCACTCTCTCACTCCACCCCCCCTGACACCGCACACGGGGTCCCGGTTACTGCATCGCCCGACCCGCCCGTTGCCGCCACCTCAGCATCATTGAATCAGTACTTGACAGGGTCTGACTCACAGCGCATTTTGTTGGGTGGCTCGGCGGATGGGTCTATGTAGCAGCTGTGAATACCTGCGACGCACTCGCGTGCTGAGTGCGTGGCCGCTGGCTTCTCAGCTCTGTGTTATTTCCGGCGTCGGACTCCTGCCAAAGCGGTCGATGCTCTCCCCATCTTCTGCGCAGCAACCCTTGTCGCCGACTACCCATTTTTGTACCAGCATCGAGGCACCGTTCGCATGACACATAATACAGTCCGACTCGCAGATAGGAGATCAGAATCGACAGCTTCTTTGCCCCCTTGCTCGCCCTCGCGGACCTACCGTTGCCTTCATCCAGCATCGTTCCCGTGTTCCGACAGTTGTGCGGGACCCTCGACGTAGTACGTGACTCTGTCACAGCCTCCGATCGGGTGTGAAACACATCATTGTGCTACTATCTCCGTGATTCTCTCACCTTGCACTGTACACGTGTCCATCTTTCGCCCGTATGACCCGGCTTGATCCTGGTGTCAATGAATAATGGGCCCTGGGACGTCGAGCGTATCAGGTGCAACGCCTAATGCACGATCCCGGTCCCGAAAATCAAGCGGACCACAGCAAGACAACGTCCTCAAAATCGGCCTTGACCTTGCCAAGTTCCTTATGCATCGCCTCGGCCAGACCATGGGCTTATCCTCATTTCCGTGTCCAAGAAATCAATGGCACTAGTGGAACTGTTTTGATAAACTTGCAAACAGATGATGAGTCCATACTCAGTGGCGCTGACCAAACAGGTGCAAGCGCTACTGTGACTCATACTAGCAGCGGGTCCGCCGACTGTCTCGCTGTGTCTTATACTGGTTTGCCTTTATGTGTTGCAGTGCAGAGTCCAGACAGACCCAGTGACTACAGCAGTGCTGAGTGTTTGAAGCTATATCCGCATACTGATTGCAATGTTGACCAGGCCACCTAAGCAGCCAGATCTGAACATCACACGCAGTATCAGAGTGTCACAGTGTCGTTGATATATATGTGCCA
This sequence comes from Leccinellum luteum, assembly GCA_038091855.1. Lineage (NCBI taxonomy): Eukaryota > Fungi > Basidiomycota > Agaricomycetes > Boletales > Boletaceae > Leccinellum > Leccinellum luteum. The sequence continues at coordinate 3,903 of JBBPPG010000729.1, forward strand.
ATGGCCCATGGCTGAGACTCCTTGAAACTTCGTTGGAGCTAACAGTACGCAGCAGATGAAGTCCGAGTTCGGAACACCATCACTGAAATTGCTTTCCACTTCTAGATACTCTGTCACTCATTTAAATGCTCGTCCCACTCGTTTGATCATCTACAGACCTCCACATGAAAGTTGCGACGACTTTCCTTACCACCCTGGTCACTATCGCAGTCTTTGTTGCGGGTTGCGCTAATGCAAGCAAGCCTGCTTCGATGTCGAGACGCGTACATGGGGCCCGTGAGGTCTTTCCGCACAGTGGTCACATCAGCCGCCACGTACACAGAAACTCCCTCTCTGCGGTTGACACCCGACAGGTCAGTGCTTTGATTATTAGTATTTCACCTGCTATCAACCCCCATTCCCATTACTTCACAGCCTTTATCTCCCGCAGCTCATGATTCGTTGGCGGTCAACACTGGCCCCGTCAACGGCCTTGTCAACGTCACGTCCACCAGGTCTTGCGGTCCAAGTGGGGCTACCAGTATGGTTCCTGACCCTCTTCGTTCGTTCATGATTGACGTGCACTTTAGAGAAAATAACTGCGTTGAGCGGACCCAATGGGAACATCAGCTTCTTGAACTGCGGGCTGATGTCGGGAGGGTGGACTCCTCCCCTCATACACGTTGATGGTATCGTCAGCGTTGAACTCTCGAAAGTTGCGTACAATTCAGAGTCCACGTTTTACGCTTGTACCAGTTTCGTTCCCCTCTTCGAGAAGTACGCTGCGCAATACGGTGGTGAGTTCTCTCCCTTTCTTTGACTTTGCACCGGTGATCGACCACGGAAACTAGTTCCTGCCATTATGCTTGCTTCGTTCGCGATGCAGGAAAGTTCTTGTAATCCCGCCACTGTTGGAGGTAGCGGTGAGCAGGGTATGATGCAAATCACCCCTGATAAATGTGGTGGTGCACCTGACGGCAATTGCAAGGATCCGGTAGGCAATTCAGTCTGTCAGTAATATTTTTCTTAATCTTAATCTTAATCTTAAGGACTTTAACATCCAAAAAGGGGCTCATTTTTTCTCAGAGGCCCTTAAGAGTGCAAATGGTGATGTCCTTCGAGCTGTTGGCAGGTACAATGGCTGGTACAAGGGTATGACATATGTAGGGTTTTCATGTGCTGGGCAACAGGCATCATGCTGAAAATATATATTTCTGGTAGGAGGAGGCAACCGCTGCTGGCCGGGACGGCAACTGCCGCGAGCAAAACAATCTGGATTAGTGAGTCCTATCTGAGCATATGTTGCGACTGTGGTTGACCATATGTCCTACTAAGCCTCCATCAATATTTGAATGGGTGGATGCAAGGTGTCAACACCTATGAGCACAATCCCCCTCTCGGCGAATACTTCAACCTGAATGACTGTCCAAACTAAATCAGATGGCGTCTCCGGTAAACCTAAATTGTATGATTATGTATCCACTTGATAAATAGGTTCACCTTCTGTGTATGAGTCACGGCTCTACATTATACCGTTTCTATTTTCGGAGGCATAGAAATAGCGAACGTTATGAGTCATTAGCGCAATCGTTGCACAGCCACCGATCGTGAGATGATACGAAAATTGGAGAACGACTCGGCGATCTGCCACGAAATCGAGACTTTGTATCGCTGACGATCATATCCAAGTACAATATGAACGATACTTCGTCATCGTCCTCGACGCCATCCTCACCTGCTTCGACATCGCCGACATCGCTACCCTCGCCCGAATTACAGACATTGAGTCTGAAAGATGCGAGCGACGAAGACAGGGCACAGGCTGCAAAACTTAAAGTAGAGGCCAACAAAGCGTTTGCGAGTACGTCACCACTCCGATCAACAATAGCAGCTCGACGATACGGGCACAGGTCACAACTTTACGGCGGCCGTCAACCTCTACTCCCAGGCCATCGAGCTAAATCCCAAAGATGCCACTTTCTGGTGCAATCGTGCGGCTGCGAGAACGAAGCTCGAAGAGCATGGGTTTGCCCTGAACGATGCGTGTGAGTGGGATGTCAGGTTTGGGCCTGGTCGCGCGAGATTCACGACGCGACCAGCCAAGGCGATTCTGATCGACCCAGAGTATGCAAAAGCGTACTATAGGTACGTCATAATTTGTGGGATGTTCAGTGGTACACGTTGTTCATCCGTCAAGTTAGACGCGCGACATGTTACCTTCAGATCGCCAAACTCCAATTGGCGGTCGCCGATTTCAAGAGGGTCGTCACGCTAGAACCGAAAAATGACATCGTCAAGTCGCAGTTGACGGCGACTCAAAAGCTTATTCGGAAGATTGAGTTCGAGAAGGTGTGATTCATGTCTGGTTCAGGTGTTGCCATCTGTACCGAACGCGTTTTAGGCAATCGAGATGGAAGAAGAGAAGAATGCCGTAGAGCGCTGTATGGAAATCATAGCGCAAGGTCTGCTTGAGCGTTTGCTTGTGCGGTTAGATCCATTAATGTGGTATGAACTAGGTGGTTGCGACATAGAAGCCGACTACACAGGCCCGAAACTAGATATGACCGAGGATGGAAAGTATACGATCACACAGGAATCCATATCAAGCATGATGGACTGGTTCAAGCAAGGCAAAAAGCTTCCACGGAGATATGTATGGGAGATCGTTCTGGGTGCCCATTCGTATTTTGCAAAGGAGGACAGCCTGGTAAATCTGGATCTGGTGGACGGACTAACTTGCGACGTCATTGGGGATGTCCACGGTGCGTTACCAGGTCAAAGTCGTGCTGTACCTTGATTGAGTGAACATCGCATTCAGGGCAATTCTACGATCTGCTGCATCTGTATTCACTCACTGGACCGCCATCAGCTGATCACTGTCTATTGATGAATGGTGATCTAGTTGATAGAGGATCTTGGTCCATTGAAGTCATATTAACTGCGTTTGCCTATAAATGTAAGTACTGACTGAGCTGCGTGGCTTTCCATAGTGGTTGAACGACGTCAGGGTTATACCCTAACCGAATGTTCATCAATAGAGGCAATCATGAAGCAAAGGACATGAATCGGACATATGGCTTCGAAGGAGAAGCCAAGAAAAAGCATGGCGAACAGACGTACAAGGTGAGGTGGTTAAAAAGCCAATCTTTCAAAGACTGAGTTGCCAATCTTAGCTTTTCGCCCACGTATTTACCGAGAGTGGGTACCTGAAACTAGACGTCATTTTACAGCTTGACAATTTATATAGTGCCTCTCGCAACTCTGGTCAGTGCGACGAAGCCATCCACAGACATCACGCCGAAGACGATATTGTCTCCGGAGAAGCTCAAACGTTACTTTGTTGTTCATGGTGGATTGTTCAGCAAAGACGGTGTGACGTTGGAAGAGATACGTAAGATACCACGCGTCGGACGACAACCTGGTCAAGAGGGTTTGATGTGTGAGTGATTGGATTCGAGTCCTATCAGTTCCACGTGCTGAGAAACCTGCCCTCTAAGGCGAGGTATGACTTCCAGGAAATCGATCGTGCGCTCTCTCACGCGACCATAGCTGCTGTGGACTGACCCTCAAGAAACACCAGGGCGCGGGCCAAGTAAACGGGTGCGTGGTCGGGCTGGTTCCCTTCTTACACGTTGTCTCAGCATGACCTAGGGTGTTGGTATTGCTTTCGGACCGGATGTCACGAAACGGTGGTGCAACTTGAATGGTATCACTGGTGTCATTCGTAGTCACGAAGTGAGAGAGAGTATGTAACACCATCATGCATTGATTTCGCCACTCCTGAACATATTCCAGATGGTTATGCAATCGAACACGATGGACTGTGCACGACCGTGAGCCTGCGTCCCCAACCTTATCGTGTGGATGCTGATGACTTTTAATTCTAGGTTTTCTCCGCACCAAACTATGTTGATCAAGTGGGGAACAAGGGCGCATATGTACGTAGTTCGACGCATTGGATGCTGCCCCGCATAGTGACTCTGGTGTTACGCCAACAGATTCGCATAGACGCTGCTGGGGATCTAACATACCACCAATTTGAGGCCCAGGCCCACCCGCCTCTGAAGCCGATGGCATATGCCATGGGAGGACTGGCTAGTCTGATGATGTAGTAGTAGTAGTAATAGTAGATATCTAGATATCTAGTTGGGCGTGGGAACTCAAGTACTCATCTGTGCCTCGATGTTTTTTAGTTCCAAAAAGTAGCAACTTGCACTTTAACCGTATCCCATGGATAAAACGAAATCCAAGTTAGCGGCGTTCTTTGACAACGACGACGAAGAATCTTCCTTCCCAGTGCGATGGATAGGACCTATTTCTTTGATGTCAAAGCACTCACCAATTTGCTTCATCTAACCAGCAAAAGCCCTTGGACGACCAAAAGTTGTCCCAGTATGCTCAAGGGACCGTGCGCAAATCTCGACGAGAAAAGGAGAAGGAAGCAGCCGAGGCAAAGAAGAAGGAGGAAGAAGAAAACGCGGCCAAAGCTTACGCCGACTTTTTAGACGCGTTCGAGGGGGAGGACGCGGGAAGGAAGAAGGCGGAGTCGACGTTTGTTCGGGGCTCGGGCGATACAAAGACGCCTTACCAGCCCTCGGCGAAGAGCACAAATGAAACCTCGTCTCGGACGAGGGCCTTAAGGAAGGAGGAAATGAGGGAGGCGAGTCGTCGTCGTCGTCGTATGGTTGACCTCGTAGACTGATAGTCTTATAGGCCTCTCCGCCGAGTAGTATTCCGAAACCAAAGGGCAAACGTGCCATGGATTCCTTCCTTGAAGAAATCAAGAGGTGCGTACAACTGTAGCCATGTTCTTCGTCTCCCTGACCTCGTGTCTAGGGAGCAGGCAATGCGAGAGGCTCGGTATTCTCGTTCTGGTAAGTCAAGGCAAGATGATACTCTGGAATCCCAACGTTTCTCGATTTTGCCTACAGCCCACGGACGATCCGTCACAGCTCTGGCAGGTTTGTTTTCGTGTTCGTTCATAGGTCATGTTCCTAATTAACTTTCTTACAGCTTACGAGGGCCAAAGTGGAAGTAAAGACCGAGGTGACCCTGAGGTGAGCAGCACTTAGAAGTGTATGCTTCTGAATCTCGAACACAGTGCTCGTCCAGACGTCCAACCTTTTCGTGGCCAATTTGCCGTCCAACGTCACGGAGCAGTCCCTGGGCCAGTTCTTTGCTCGCCATGGACCCGTTGGCTCGGTAGGTCCTCGATTTCTATTAGATTCTCTCAACCTAGAACATTCCCAGGTCAAGATCATGTGGCCTCGCGGCGATGGTACCAGTGGTCCTGGCAGTGACATGACCACGTCAAGAAGAAATCGTAACGCTGGTCTCAGTGGTTTCGTGTCGTTCATGAAACGCAAAGACGCTGAGACTGCACTGAGAGAAATGGATGGTTTTGATTGGGGAGGCTCAGTATTACGAGTCGGATGGAGCAAAGCCGTCCCCATGGCTGCCAGGGCGTTATATAGTGCGCGTCTTACTGGTATACTGTGCCCGAAGCTCACCATATACTTATAGCTGCGAGTCGACAATCACGTTCACGCTCCCATTCTAGGGACCGACGACATGACAGGGGAAGGAGCAGAAGCCGATCGTACTCGTCCGGGCGTCGCTCACGTTCCCGCTCTGGTGATCGTGGATACAAGTCTTCGCGCCGGTCACGCAGTCATTCATACAGCTATAGCCGGTCCCCTCCACGTCGACGGCGTCGTTCGATCAGTCCTCCAAGACGTCATGATGGTCGAAGTCCTCGCCGGCGGTCGCGCAGCTCATCAAAAAGACGCGAAGATGACGAGCCTGGTGTCACTGATACATTCATAAGGGCCGTGGCAGCAGAGGTCAGAGGTCACGGCCAGAAGTATGCAGAGAATCTGAAAGAGTGGGAACGAAACAATCCAAAATACACGTTTCTCACCAATCGCAAAGTGAGTTGTTTAGGTATCGTACGTTTTTCCTTTTGCAACTGTATTACAGCATCACAGGCATGTCTTCTATCGCGGGTTGGTTGAGCGCAGCGATATCGTGGAACCAGAATTTGATGATGATGTACGTGGCGTTTCCATGTATATTCTGCACCCTGACCAACGGGTCCTTATTAGGGGTACAATTCGGTATATTCCACTGACTCTGCGGAGGAATCAGAGCAGGAGCGTACCAAGAAGACCGGATTGGGGAGACTCTCACGGAAGAGGTTTGAGGCAATGCTCCGTGCCCTTTCCGGGAAGCGTGGCGAACTTGCTCGATGCATGACGTTTAGCCTGGAACATGCCGAGGCCGCTCGTGAGGTCCGTGATTGGCTTCCTTGGTTTATTCTCTAGAAGAATATCCGGAAATTCACCGCGTTCTTCAGATTTCCGATATCATCATCTCTTCTTTGTTGGTGGACGCCACTCCTGTCCCACGCAAGGTCGCACGGCTTCACCTTATTTGTGACATACTGCATAATTCCGCCGCGCCAGTACCCAGTGCATGGAAGTTTCGTCAGGAATTTCAGTCCCGACTTGGCATCGTATTTGACCATTTCTCCTCCATCTATCATTCGTTCCCTGGGCGCATCACCGCGGAAACGTTCAAGAAGCAGATCACGTCAGTCGTGGACATCTGGGAAGACTGGATTGTGTTTGCTCCCGAATTTACGGCCGAGCTTCGAGCGCGGCTTGACGGCACTGCCCACGCGGAGTTGGAGGCAGACCAACAAGACGAGAACGATGATGCGATAGCGGAAGCCCAAGAGGCGTATGCGTCGCGGTTCAAGGCCAAGTCGTTCCAACCTGCTGCAGAACCTGCCTCTTCCGTTCCTCAAGGTCAGAAAGAGGGTGATGACGTGGACGGTATCCCGCTTGAAGAAATGGACGTCGATGGCGTGCCGCTTGATCAAGACGTCGACGGAGTTCCCGTCGAGGAGGATGTCGATGGTGTTCCCCTTGATAATGATGATGGTGACGGTGATGTGGATGGCATTCCCCTGGCAGGTGGTGCAGAAGCGGATGAAGCAGACGTAGATGGTGAACCTATGGCGGGTGATGATGATCTGGATGGTGTGTCGCTGTGACCTGTATAGGACTACAATGTTGCAATTGGTCCTCACTTTTGCAATTTCTTTTTCGGGTTATCATAATGAGCCTGACATTGAGTACTAGATGAAGTATTTAGAGGTGAGTATATCAACGAAATAATCTGCACTACTGCATAAGTTTCTACTGGGATATTTGTAGTGGAAAGATGCGTCATAGTTCTGTTCGCAGAGGGAATACTGCATTGGAAAGCCTATGCAAAGTCTCAGATAGGAAACCGAAGCATGCAAGGGTATGGCGTTTGCAGTTATCCACGAGATCAAATAGGTATACCCGAAGTCCACTCCAGGCGTTTTGCGGCAAAGCTGATGGGTCATGCACAGGCACGGGCGAGGGTTTTCTCGGCGAGGGGGTCTGTGCGCCAGAGGCCGACCGAGACTAAGGGTTTGGTCATTCAATCTTGTACTAAAACCTCGAACAGAGGGAACAACTTACGTTTCCGGACACGGCCTTCTCAGCTTCGTGGATCAACCGCGCAGAATCCTCCTCTCCGGTCTGCTTCCACATTTCCCGGAAAAGTTCGACGGCGTGCAAACTCTCGCTAAAGCGATGGAGCGTGTTGATGAGTGCGACGACTTCCGAACGCTGCAAGAGGTTCTGGTTCGTGTTGTGACTAAATGGACCAAATGAGCAGATTGTCCATGAGGAAGAAAGTGGAAGGGACACACTGGAGGGCTTTTTCGTCTATTTCGAACAGCACCTTGAGAGCCGTAGCCAGGCCAGTGGTTTGGACTTTGCCCCACAAGCGACACTTGTCGCAGCCGACGCAATCCATGATCCGGGTCACGTTGCGGAAGTGTTGTTTAAATTCTTGTTTCAAAATCTATATAGCGCGCAGATTAGCGACGAGATAACCGGACGTGGGTGTTGCCCACGGACGTTTGCATTTGCACCACGGAAAAGCACTCGTTCGTCAAATTTGCCAGCGTGCCTTGCAATGTCCATCACATTTTCGAGTCTCGTGAGTGTTCGAACTTCGTCTTCCAAGTCGGCCGGATGCGGATGATCATGGGGAATGAGGGCGTTCCCTGACAAAGAACAATAGTCGTACTCGGATAGATATGGTGTAATGCGTGCAACAGCGCGGAGGAGTAAAACAGTATTGAAGTATATGTATTGAAGACGCTCGGGGTGAGAGGCTATTTTTGTGACAAAACATTCAAGATTGGGACCCTAGTGGACCATCAGAGAAGACGATGCTATGGACCAAGGACGACTTACCCATTCACCAGTAGATTGATTCAGCCATTCTGTGCATATATGTGTTGATATTGAAGCATGCAGCCCTATTTGAGGTCAGTATAGATATATTATTCTTTCAGACAAAAGTACGTGCCAGATACGATCTTGTAGTACACTCTCTTCTCCAGACATTCCTCATCCCCGTCCTCGCCATCCAACGGCTCGCGCAGGACATCGGTCAGGGTGTCAGGAAGGGTAACAGGAGCCGGTGATTTCTCGGTGAGAAGATTCAATTCGGAGAGACCAAAACAATTCTCTTCGTAAATGGCCCGCCAGACGCGATGGGTAGACTGCCCCGAATATCCCGTGTATCGCTCGGGAACAAGCGATAGATCCACGTAGTCACCCTCTGGTGTAGAACAGTGTGAACACCTAAAGCACGATATGAAAACTGCTGATACCAACCTGTCATATCATCGAGGAAGCAAAAATCAGAGTCACGATAATAACAACCCGGTAACTGTATTCGCTAAAGATTTGTGCAAGTGATGAATGGTGGCAGGGCATACAGTTTTTATAAATACCTGATCCTCGGGAGGAATGTCAATTTCACTCAATGCAGCCGCCCTCCATTTTTCGGGTATTTCGCTCTGTGACGATGTTGAAAGGGAAGGAGCCTAGCATAAATACAGTCTCATACCTCATCCACGGTGGTGACACCACACTCGCGGTTCATGCAAAAGCCATTTTCTTGCCAGAAAGGACATTCGCGGTACAAGTCAACCTTGCAGCATCATTGGACGCGTCCCAGTATGAAATGAAATGAGTTACGCACTTGGAAGTACCGAAAAAAAGGTGTCTGGACTAGATCATGGAGATTTGTATACAGTTCTTCGTTGACGCTCTCGATGGTCTCATAGTCGCACATCGTAGTTTCTATTGGACCTGTAGTCTGGGATCACAGAGTGTGGCAATGCTGAGAAAAGACGCAAACAGAACATACTTGATGCTGACAGAGAGGTTCACCGCGGACAGGCTGGTGTTCGAGGACATCCTGGACTTGGTGTTTGCGGACAAGAGTGTCGCCAAGAAAAGACGAGCTACGAGCGGCTGAGCTGATCGCAGTGGTGAACGCGAGTGCAAGACCAGCCTTGCGACAAACTCGCTGCATCTCTCACAGTTGTTGTACTTGTACAATGTACAATGACATCGCGCGTTCCACGTATCTCAATTGGTCATGTGACATAAATTACTTGTTCATTTGGATCGTAAGTCAGCCTGAGAGTTCTCAGGCTTGCTTTCGTGACAGCCAATCTGTCCCACCTGCGTTCGTCCCTTCTATGTCAGACTGAGATACGATGCTGAGCTAACATGAGCGAGACATGCTCTTCGGAGGCTCGACAAATACCGAACTTGAACGTGATCGAATACGGATCGTCCCACTATTCCGATCGCACTCAACTAGAACCGCCCAACTTGGCCGTTGACACTGCTCCTCGGAAACAAATTGGAGGTTACAGCACCGGCGCGCTCGCATAACACGATTGGATGGCTCTCCGTAGACCATATCCAGTGGTTGCAATCATCAAGATCAGTGCTTTTTTTTCGGACAATCTCACACTTTGCTCGAGAGTAGGATCTAAGGTGCGGATCACCGGTGAACGTCGCAGCAGGAGGAACGCGGTAGTCCCTGATCAGTGAGCAGCGGCTGTCCGTCATTACCAGCTTTCTCGTTTTTTTCCACCTTGGGGACATTCCTTGGTGCACTTATCGAGTGAGCGTGCTAGCAAATACAAATACGGTCCACAGGCTCTGCAATACCAATACCTGAGTCAACGTTGCAAGGCAATACAAACTCGTTGACCACACATGGCATTGAGTAAATAGTATTGCATAGCATGTACTTGGAATCATTGCTCTTTCGTACCTGACGGGCAGCAGCACAACCAAGTGGGAAACGTGATGGAAAAGATAGCCTTTCCAGGTTCTTTTTGATGCTTGCTGTAAGTTTCGCAATACATGCTCAACGAAAGTGAGCGCACCCTCAAATCGATCCTCCAGACCGAGGGTTGATCTCCATATTTTGCCTGTTGTGTCTAGTAGAACATAAGCGGCTGCAATGGAATCAACACTGACGGAAGACCTACACCGCACGACGGCTGTGCATCCAGAGGACGACCTCCAGTACTAGTACCACCGCCGTGGTCAACTTTTGGCGGAAGAGCTACCTCGCTCGATGGCCCTGGATTCGGAGGATGACCCCAGATGATGAAGAGGAAGGGGAGATAATTAGCTTTTCTTGATGCCCTATGACCTTTTCGTAAGTGCGGTGGTCGTTCTGTCTCTCCAACGGATATCTCAAGAACAAAGTTGGATCATCGCTTACACAGGCTCTCGATTCTATGAACTTGCTGCCAAGGAAATCGAGCGAGAGTCGGCCCCTGGTCACTCGAGGACGTGATCACTGACCACACGCTCGTAATATGGCACAGTAAATAAAGGCGTCGCATGGTATACCTATAGTGTTATTCCTCTTTCGTCCCTGACGAACAGCAACACAACCACGTAGGAAATGTGATGGCAAGGGTAGTATTTCCAGATTCTCGCTGATGTTTGCTGTGAGTCTCGTGATGTATGCTCAAAGAAAGCATACACACGTTCAGACGAATCCTCACAGTCGAAGGTTGAACTGCATCTTTCCCCCCTTGTGTCTTACACGACGTGAGTTCCTACGATGTAGATGTGATCAATGCCAATGGAACGGACGACCCACCTCGCCCGATGGTTCCGGAACCGGAGGACGTCCAGTACTGGTACCACTGTCATAGTCTCCGTGCACATCTGACGGAAGAGCTACGTCACTCGATGGCCCTGGATTCGGAGGACGACCTCCAGTGCTACGGCCGCGGCCTCCGCCAGCACCAGGTCTGGCTTTCGACTTCTTCTGCAAGGAAAGATGAACGATGGTATAGTAGACAACTTGAAACACCTACCTGTTCCACAATCCTTCTGACCGTTCGCTAAGATAATAGTTTAGATGGAACACATTCATTCACTTTCCAAGGAGCACTCACTGGTTGAAGTTTACCTTCAGCCATTGTCGAAAATGCTCTGTTCGAGGCATTCGTGTTCTTAGCTAACCTAGTTTCAATACCGACAAGGCGACGAGGCTCAGGGACCGCAGGTTTTCTGACATTCTTCTTCCACCTTCCCAAAATCCGAAGGAATCGAGACGGCGGCGCGCTATCGTTATGCTTCTCTGAACGTAACTCTGAGGTTTCCGGATGTATCTCTGGGACGGAGACCACGAGGTCGACTGGAAGCTGGGATATGGAGTGGGATGAGACAGGTAGTGGCACCTGGTCCTCATAATGAACAGACGACGTCGATGAGGGAGCCTTCCGCAGCGTCAGCACGGCAGCAAAGTTGAAATGAATTTATCACGAACCTCGTCATAGTTAAACTGATCTTCAGTCGTAAGCGTCGTGGGAGGGAGCTCGACCTGTGCCTTATGATAACATGTTTCGAACAGGAACAGGAACAAGTCTGTACCTCCAGTGAATCAACATTGCTGTCACCTTTGCCACTAAGCGAGGCTCCATCATCATCATCAGCGGCCATCGTGTCGCTTTCGGCTCGTCTCTTTCGCAGAGAACTCTCATACGAACGCAACTTCTCATCGTGTTCGCGTAATATATTCAGAAGGAAATCGACCCGCCGGACGAGGTGGATTGCGTTAGGAATTGGTCGTTTCAAGGCATCTTCGCCTTTCTTGCCCTCCTCAAGGAAAAACTTCCCTTGTAGACCAAGCCGCGAATCCTTGGCCATAGCTTCCCAGTTGCCAAAGCCGTAGATGAAGGCACCAGCGAGCAACATAGAGTCCTCCTGGGGTCCCCAACGACCAGACCAGTTGAGAATCGGTCTGATGTTCTCAATGGGAATAGACCAATTGTATAGTTCTTCTGGTGACATATCACCGAGAATATTGTTCAGAATCCGAAGGTCACGGGATCGTGAAACGACAACTTCGGCATTGATGTTGCCCACATTACGGTACGTAACGAGAACTGCCTTGCTCTTCTGGGCGTTGGTCAACGCTTCCCCAGCAGCCGTACGGGTCCGCTTCTGCAGGTTGTTCTCCTCGACGGCTTGGTTACAGAGTTCGATGATCTCATCTGAAACATCAATGATCATAGCCTTATGCTTGTCAACAAGCTTGGAGTCGATAACCTTTGGAAGCGTTAACATTTATACCACAGAAAAAGTTGGAACGCACGATCATATCATAACACTGATGGATATCACCCCATCGCTGAAGACTACGGATGAGCATGCGGATGTCACGATCTCTGAGCTCCATCGCTTTCTGACTAGCGGTCTTGTGCTGAGGTCCAGGGGCCTTGGGTTTTTTCGGAGCTTGAGAAGTAGAGTATTGGTCAACATCCATGCCCTCATATGAGACGGGGGCGTGTGAACGTTTGTGGTCGCGCAGGTCCTGGGCAACCAATTCTCTTGCCTTTCGGTCATCCTCTTCTCGGTCAAACTTTTGACGTTCCTCCAAGGGAATGATGTCTTCCCAGTTCATGTCATTTTTGACATCGCTAACAGCGGCAAACTGTGCAAGGAAACCTTCTCCACCA
>JBBPPG010000730.1:0-16756 GCA_038091855.1 Leccinellum luteum
TGGATCTGACTGAATGGTTGAAATGAAGCTCTTTGTACAAATATTATTATAATAACCCTTCACACACTGGCAACACATAGCATATAGTAGCCCTTCACATAAAAATAGCATATATAACTCTTCACATAAAAAATAGCATATAGTCCTTCACACAAAAAATAGCATATAGCTCTTCATACAAAACTAGAATAAAGCCCTTCACAAAAAACTAGGATTGTTTGGGCCTTTGGCCCAAACACTGCACGGGTTAATAGCTCGTTTTACTTTGTTGGCTATTACTTACGACCTGTGAAACCTTCCAAGATGATTCTTCAACTTGTTGGGACGTTGGCGAAAGGTGATAACCTGTATGGGTAAATAAATTGATCTACTAGTCATTGGTGCGCTAGGCTCGAATGAACTTCTAATGTGCAAACCTGGTCTCCGAGTGACTCGTCCTGGACCATTGCCTGGTCACCATGTTATTACAAGTAGTTCATGTTCTGAATCAATTTATGGCACACGAGAAGTGGCGAAGTATCAGTTGTCATGATGCTAAATTTCTTTTACATAAATGCCATGATGCTAACATAAAGGAAGGAGGCATCGGCATACTGTCACTGCAAAGACCCGCAAGACGACCAGAAAGACCTGCATGCAGGAGAATATTTATAAAACAGTAGGATCCGGTGACCAATAATACAGCATCTATGCACAAACCAGTGAGTCGTGAAAACATCGTAAAATCAGATAGCGTCAAGAGAACATGAGCGTAGTCAAATAGCACTGCACAAGTCAATTCCAAGAAAGTCTATCACGTCTCAATCATCGTTCGCCTCGATACGACCGATAGCCTCTCCAAGGGTATCATAGAACGCATCGGAACCCAACATCTTCACAATACCCGCGTTCTCAAACACCTCTCGAATCTCAGATCGGAGATGCGTGATATAAAGTTGGACACCTCGATCCTGAGGACATCTAAGTATCCATGCAACAAATTGAAACATAGGGTCATTCCTTACCTTGTAGGACTCCAACAGCTCGTGGAAAATTTGCACAGCCCTTGCCATTCGAAAAAGTTAATGAGACAGCCAACAGAGAAAAGCGTTGCACATACGATGCATCGCAGCTATCGACGTCCGCCATGTGAAAAACCAAGACTTTAGGGGGTTGCCTCCTAGGCTCCTCAGACGGATGTGCACGATGAGCGCCATATAGCTCAAATCTTCGCAATCGCGCTGGCGATGATGACGTCGGTGATGAACACGATACAGATGACAACACACGCACCTTTCAGTTGGGAGCTATTGGCTAATAATGTAACTTGTCAACAACAATATACTCTCGCAATTAGTTAACCCGCGCACCAAAATCGAGGCTCTCTCGAATGCGTACGATAAGTGTGCCAGGAAGGTCCTCAGCTTCGGGGACATCAGTCACAGGCTGCCATTGACTTGTACCAGGAACACGGCCCTAAATCACAGCGCGGGTGATGATAAGTTGAGACTACGAATTTAGTAATACTTACAAGCACTGTCATGCGCGTTTTTGATGACCGCCGGACAACCAGTAGGAGCGATAGAATTAAGCTGACTATGATACCGATCTCGAGGTCCCAAATGACAGATAGAATGAACGTGATGAACATCAACGCCAAATCCATCCATGCTCCGATCCTGGGATTAAATCGTCTGATTTTGTGCACTTGATCAAAAAAGAAAACAGCCTACTTGAAGTAGTATACCAAGTCATGCGGAACCTCTGCAAAGAGGGACATGACGAACAAACATATGCTTAAAGACTGGCATCAGGAGTGGACCGTATGATGTGGCGCGGAAGGACAAACATGGAAGCCAAGACGCATATGGGCAATGAGTAAAGAGCAGGGAGGAGGAAAAATGTCGCCAGAAGGACAATTCCCGCAGTGATTAACGAGGCTAGTTGGGTCCTGGCACCCATGTCACCATTCATCCGCGACCTGCTCTTTAATGAGTTTTTTGTGCACACATACGTATACCGACTGCACGAACCTCACGATGGAACCAAACGCTGGAAGGGTACCTGGAACAAATGATCCGGCAAGATTGGCCGCACCCAGTGCAACCAGTTCACGGTTCGGACTAATTGTATGGCCAAAGCGATCCCCATTCTGCTTCGCAGCAACAGTGCTATCCAAGAATCCAATGACCGTGATTATACTGTAAAGCCCAATAATTGGTTTCAGCTCGTCCACAACCAAGGAACTCACATGGCAGTAGACGTCGTGCCACGTAGTAGTGAAGACGTTTGTGAACCGAGAGGAAATTTGAAGAAATGACTACCCATCGAAGCGGAGACAGGACCGAGAATTGCGACGCCGTCTTGATCCCAATGCATCTCACTGGATATCCCTATAAGAATGTAAGTAGAGGTATCGTTGAAGCTGTGAAACTTACAAGTAGAAGCGACGACGACGAGAAGAACTTCGGGGAGCCGATAAATCCACCAAGTTTTCCTGAAAGATTCCTTGAAAAGTCGCAGGAAAATCAGGACAGACAGCACACCAAAGCTGATAAGAGTTGTCAGCTTGTGGGAGTGTGTCCAAACATATCTGACAAGAAAGAGAATCTTGTCTAATGTTGTGTGAGTACCGATCTGTTCCTCCAGCTTAGACATGCCAAACATTGGGATGAGTTGCTCGCTAGTGAGACATCAGTGCGTGCACACCAACGGAACGAGACCAGACGTACGCGGTTATTACGACTGCAACAGCGGTCACAAAACCACGAAGAAGAGCACGACTGAGAACAACGTCGAGAAAGCCGAGACGGAGGAACCCCAGAAGGAATGCGAATAATCCAACCTGATGGTGTATGCAGCATCTAAACGAGGTGATTGAGGGAAATCGTACCTGAAGGGTTATCGCAGTCGACACAGCAATGCCAAGTTTATCGGGAGAATAATCGGAGTACTTGTGACGAAACTCGGCAACGGCTTGACCGACTAACAATGACAAGGAAGCTTCTGCCGCAACGTTGAGTTGCCTCGAGGTTCCGAGTAAACTGTAAGCTATAGGAGGTATGGAAGCTGCAAACTAAAAGGAAGGATAGTGGAGTAATGATTATTAAATGAAAGGATGGTTGCTTACAAGGCCAGCGGTTGGACCAATCTTGGCAAGGGCAGTACCATAACTGACTGACTGGGGTATGAGCATAGCAGCGAGCGACACGCCAGCTAGTGCATCGCCACCAAGGCTAAACAGGAATGAAAAATGGTGCAGCGAAGACGAGACCAAGACGTACAGAGAGATGGAGTAGTCAGGAATCCATGCAGTTGAAGGCACGTAATATCTCAATCTCCGAGCGAACTTGGTATCACGTATTTTCTTTCGTTTCACCCCTTCGACTGCTGGGAGGAGTCGGGAGGACGAATCAGTTCCAAGGAAGATGATAATAGAAAATAGAAACTCACGGGCGGTCGAGGCCTCATCTGTCGCGGAGGGTGTATGCACACCGTAATGAGCTGGGCCTGCTTCGACATCGGAGGTTCGGTCGAGAAGAGGTGCACCCTCTTGGGCACGCAACATTCCGCGGAACGAGGAGACAGAAGTTGCGGTGGATATCGTACTATGATCTGGTCTCGCGCTGGCACTCATTTCTAGTGCACGACTGGTGAATGACTGCGTGAGGGCGATACCGTGTCAACCAACCTGTCCAAGACGGACGCTCGTCGGCTCGCTCATAAATTAGCTGTCACGTGCAAGGCGGAGCGGTATGTAATGGAATGGAATGGGGGTACATAGACAATTGCATCCGTCTGCCGTACCGTTATCATCCGTGAGATATTACAAATCAGGATACGTGGCAGTCATGAGCGTCGCGATAGCGTGCTCTCGAGTACAACTTAGCGCTGTAACACACACATTGTGCGAGGTCGGGGGAAACAAACACTGCACAGCTACCAATCTCTAAGACGATCGGGGATAAGAAATATTTGGCCAGAAGCGGCGACTGTGCTTGGGATGCTCGCCACCAAAACCAAACAAGGACAATCAGTACGAACTGAAACGGTTAAGTACGAGTCAGTTGGCGCGCACAGTTCTTTCTTATCCGCCATGTCGCAGTTCACTTTCGCTCTCTTGGCGGTGTCGCTGGCCTCCTCGGCCCTGGCCACGCCTCTCTCCACCTCCCCTTACACCTCTCAGCGCCGTCCTTACTTTGGCGTCGCTCCCCTCGTCGAAGTTGAACACGTCCATGGCACCATCAACAACTCGTACATTGTCGTGCTCAAGGACGATGTACCTGCCTCGTTGATGCAGAACCACCTCAACTTCTTGCAATCAGTCCACCAGTCCGACTCCTTCCTCGGTGACAGCGTCGCTTCTGGCCTCCGCCACGTCTATGATACCCATATCAAAGGTTATGCGGGACAGTTCACGGACGGTGTTTTAGAGCAAATACGTAGAGCGCCCGAGGTCGACTTTATAGAGCGCGATCAGGTTGTTCACACTACCGAGATTAATGATGGTGTTGGTACCCAGATAGGCGCGCCCTGGGTAGGTTCCTGTTTTTTGTTGCATATCCTCATCCTCAATGCTTGGTATCCAAAGGGTCTTGCTCGTATCAGCCACAGGAACAAACTCACGTTCGGCACTTTCACCAGCTACGTATATGATCCCCAAGGCGGCGAGGGTGTTGATGTCTACATTATCGATACCGGCATCAACACCGATCACGTAGAATTCGAGGGGCGTGCCTCGTGGGGTAAAACAATCCCAGATGATGTGGACGAAGACGGCAACGGTCACGGTTCACATTGCGCAGGCACTATTGGTTCTCGCAAGTATGGGGTTGCCAAGAAGGCAAACCTCATCGCGGTCAAGGTTCTCGGTGCCAATGGCAGTGGTTCCATGTCGGATGTCATTGCGGGTGTTGCCTGGGCTTCCCAACAAGCCCAGATCAAAGCTGAGGCTGCCCGTGCTGAAGTTGCTGCAACTGGTAAAACTGCGCACAAGGGTTCCGTCTCCAACATGAGTCTTGGAGGGGGCAAGTCACCATCCTTGGACATCGTAGTCGACAGGTCCGTTGACGCTGGGCTCCACTTTGCTGTTGCAGCTGGCAAGTAAACCTCCTACATTGTGATTGATTCATTTCTTACGACGGATTTAGGAAATGACAACAAGGATGCTTGCAACTATTCACCCGCTGCTTCTAAGAATGCGATTACCGTGGGGGCGTCCACCTTGGGTGACGAGCGTGCTTACTTTTCCAACTTTGGCAAGTGTGTGGATGTTTTCGCTCCTGGCCTCAACATCCTTTCCACCTACGCTGGTTCCCCGTCGGCGATCGCCACGCTCTCGGGTACTTCTATGGCATCTCCTCATGTCGCTGGTTTGATTGCGTATCTCATCTCTATCTACCCTTCTGTCACCTTCAACCCGTCACTTCCTTACCAGTCTACTCCTGAGACTAGCACGGCTGAGCAGACATACGCTTCCTTATATGCCATTGCTCGTGCAGCACTTCCTCACTGGATGTCTCAGTACCTCCCATCACCCGACTTCTTTGCTCCAGTTCCGCAGGGTCTTATTGCAATAACTCCATCTCAACTACGGGAGGCTATTGTTGCGCTCTCGACTCCCAACATGATTGTGGACGCAGGCAAGGGCTCGCCCAATCTGCTTGTCTTCAACAATGCCACTGCATGAAGGAGGGGTACACAATCATTCTTTTGATACAACGTAGTGCTATCGCGTAGTATTTTCCGATCTGCTTTGCCAATGTACCATGAAATTTATTGATCGCTTAGCAATTGTTACGCTGATGGAGGTCTTTGAGAACAATCGAGTCCATTCCCGGGATCATGATCAAATCATCGAACATCGTATAACGCTAACGAGATATTCTTCCATTACTCGAAACATGGCACCTAGAGTGGTGTACTATGTACCAGCCTAGTATTCGTGCTAACCTTAATCGACGTAGTATGGTCCTGCCATACTGAACCACCCTGCAAACACGATGATCACATCATGCATGAAACAACGTGGGCCTCCTGCCTCAGCGCTGCGACCGCCTCCGCATCCGAGTCTCGATCTGCCTGCCACGCCCGTATCTCAATTGCCCTGGCGATCGCGTGCAGCGCGTTCACGCACCCCATGTGCGCTGGAGGAAATGCGGCGAGCAAACTGCGATGAATGAGGAGGGTGTCCAGGTAGGCGCCGTTCGTTGTCTGGAATGCGTTTGCCGCGGGGTATGGATAAGGAAATGGGGAGAGGACGGGGGAGTCGGGGGCGAGCGAAGCGAGGATGGATTGGAGGAAGTGGCATGCGGGGGGCGACTGCGGGTGGTGGGAGGAGGCCTGGAGAGTATCGGTGGTGGACAAAGTGTGCGGGGAGTCTGTGTACGGAGGTTGGTCGGAGGAACTGGACTTTGAGCTTGATGACTCCGACGCGTCGGACTGGTTCGTTGGTCAAGACCGGGGTTAGGGTTGGGGGTTCACGAAATGAGGACAATAAGGTGGCAGGAAAGGGGGAGGATGACGTACGTGATATGCCGGATCTTCGGTGCTTGCATCGTGCTCGTTTGCACTTTGAGATGCATACGGGACATAGCCCGCCATTTCTGTCGCGGGAACCTTTCTCCAGTGTTCGTCAACGATGACGTTGCCCTGGATGGCCCGAACGAGACTTACCTTGAATTTCCCCTTGGTGAGAGACATAGCTTGTAGAAGTTGGCAGATATCGATATCGGGCTGATAAGCCTATGGAGGAAGGGGTAGATGTTCAGCGATTTCGCCATTCATGCAGTCGGACGAGCGACGATAACTGCTCACCGGAATGCCGAATTGGTGGTGACCTTTGTCATATCCTATGGCGACCCCGATTGGAGATGCCATCTCGATGTCCATCGCAGCCATGATTTGCGTGTTTAGAGCAGAAAATAGAGATGAGTGTAAACGACAGATAATCGGTCTGAGCGATGGCACCCGCTGCGGTATATGTATTTTGCACCTCGGAACGACATGCTGAACCGGGCACTCTGCCTCGTGTTTACGGCACGACCCGAAACATTGCATTTCTGGGAAGCTTCCTCGTGCTAGCGCGAGCCGGGGGCAACGTGTCTCTCTGACTCTCGACCGACCATTGGGTGGGACCACGCCTGGGTGAGGGGCATCGGAAAGTGGTACCTGGTGCTGAGTTGGAAAACGGATAGCGGTCCAATCGATCTCCGGGGCGCCAGACGCCTGCGCGTCGACCCCTGGCCTGTTCGACATTTTACATGCCAGCCGTGCCGCACGATGCTACCCTTCCCGTTCGTTCTAATAATATTTAAACGTGGAGCACCGCTCACAACGGTGTGCGTGACTGTCCTGGAAAAAGAGACGGTCAACATGATGCACGGAGTTGCTGGCGTAGGGATGAAGGAATAGAAACGGCTCAGAGAGAAGATTCCATCCCGGTCGGTAGACAGGGAAAATGTCATTCAGAGGCGACTGAAAAGACCCCCTGTCGACAAAAATATACACGGTAGACCGATACAATGTTTTCATCCTTGCGGTCCTATCGAAGATCCGAAACTGAAATGACGGAGACTCACTCAACGACGGAGCCGGGTTGATATCACGACCACTGGCCGCTAGCACAAGGCAGACTCGGATATGATGTGGGGGTTGGTGATGAACATACGCACACCCGGATCATTGTCACTTGTTGGCATTCTCACGATGTCACCGAATCAACACAAGGAAGTTCTTCCTTTCCTGATCAGTAGTGACTAGTGACTTCTCGATCAACATTAGAGCCTTTGTTGCGATACAGGCTTCGGGAGCTCGCAGCCGCCCCAAGAGCCACCGCTGATGGTGTTGCCAAGCAAAATGGTCGCGAAACATGATGATGGATGACGTCCGCTTCACGTGCGACGGTGATATGATGCGTACACGTTTCCAACGGTGAGCGATACATGTTTGGCTAGCCCTGATTACTATAGACGACCTAGATCTGGCCCTGAGGCTGAGCGCTTCAGCTGCCAGCTTGGCGACGTGTCCATTGGGCGCCATATTTAACCAACTCCTGCCTTTTTCGACCCCTCCAGGCTGCTTGTACTACAAATCAAGAATCGTTAGCGTCGACAGCCCCGGTGAGCGGTCTATTTTCAGCATTGTATGTCATGTGTATAACCTCTTGATATTCAAAGTTCACTTTCCTCCACGTAAGTTTCCGGGTGACTATCACTCGGCGTCATTTGCGACCGCATCCCGTAGATGACCACAGTGCGTGACCATCCTAAGCATCCTGGAGACGTACAAGAAGGGTATACGCAGCAGAACACCTGGCGTATGTCTTCTGGGTTTCTAAGAACTGATTTGCTTACGCTCCACCTCAGTAGCAGCTGAAAACAACGGCGTGGGCGGCCCAAGTGGCACCAACAGAGAAAAGTCGACTGAGGAGGCTCCGCAACCTCCGGATTCCAGCGATGATGACGAAGCGCAAATCAACTCCGACCTAGTAAACCTGTGGACGCAGCGATTGCAGGTTCTCACTGTCGTGGTATGTCGACAATGATGCGTTCTGGATAATATTGTCTTTATGACATCTTTTCGTCCAGACTGCCTTTCTGGCGGCCATGGACGGGCAGCTTTTCACCTTGAGTGTTCTTAATACACAAATTGGACTCCCCGTGGGCTCAACCTCTCGTGAAATAGTGTATTCCTGTCTTGCGAGTGCCTTGATCTTCCACATTTGTGCAAGTGGGTGTCTCTCTCATTGTCATTGTCACTTCAATCAATCCAGGCTTAGCTTTACTTTCTTATGTGGCGTCGTTTGCACTCATCCGGTACCGGGTCCTCGAGGCCGTTACTGAAGATGAAGCGAAGATCGAAACCGCACCTCATCCTGCACAGCCTCATCCACGAAAGGTCGTTGCCGAACCAGTGCATCCACTACAGTTGTTCGTGAACGCAATACAACCTGTGGAGAGGCTTCGTTTCTTCGCAGTCTTTCGATCCACCCGGTTTAATCATCCACCCCCGCTGTCTCTTCTAACGCGTTGCTTCTTTACCACCCTTATTCTCTCCGCGCTTGGATTTATTTCAGCGATCTCCGGGATACTTGCGTATGCTTGGGTTGGCTTGCCAGTGGTAGTCGGTATTACCTCGACTGTTTGCGTGGGTGTGGGCATCAGTGCGGCCGTGTGGGCGATTGCGTTGTAGAGCTTATGTTTTCCATCATAAGCACGGCATTATGTAGTTCGCCCATGGTTCTCACGTGAGCATCTCCATGTCGACAGAGGCGTTTCTTGTTCTAAATCAGTCATGAATCGCAATTTTTTTTGGTAAGCTGCTTGGTCGTCCGACGTTTCCTCTTTCGAGTTGGTCTCTTCTCGTCGGCCAGCTGATCGCCATGAGTTCGATTCGCACACACTGACTGAGCTCATCGGCCACAAATACACAACAAGGGAAAGTGCATTGATGATGGACTCTCTCGCCACACGCAAGAACTCACACACGCTTGCACACCCTTCAAACTGAGTCCGGGCCAACCACAAATTGTGAAAGCGAACGTACGTTCCAACTTCGATGCGGCGTACTCACTTGACATAGGTACTAACCCTTTACTCGGGGAGCCGCCAAGGAACCACGAGGGCTGTCGCGATGTGCCAGCTTTGTTCGGTACTACGAGAGCTGTACTCGTTTAGTGCCGTGGCACTCGACCAATAGGCTATCTTTGGGCTCTCCTTACGATAGTGCAGGTGCGAACGAACGAGATTGCCGGCCTGGCAGCACGACAATCATCACCCAGGATTTGGACGCGGACCTGAGGAAACGTGGCAAGGATCACTCGTGTCGCACGATTATCTCAGTGGCGGGCAGGAACACCGAGGAAAGCACACAAGTCGAGCTGGTGGCGTCACGACCAGCGCTGGGGAACAAGTAGTCCATGAAAGTGAAAGTCGTACATGCCCGCTGAGTTTGAGGTTCCTGCTTCAAGGCCCCAGTTTTATTGCCACTGGTCTGTCACCGAAGACGTGCGTGAACAGATTCCAGGGATGTGCGACTGCGGCGCATACTCTGCCTCCCTTGTAGTCGCAAGTCGGGTGCGTTCGCGCTGTTGTAATTTGTGGCTCCCCAACGTCACACTGGCGAGGAACTGCGAAAGGTTACCTTGTTCCTTGGAGTTGATCGATGATCGATGGAGCGGGATCAAAACCGGTTTATCGATCACGGGTCGTTGGAGAGAAGCAGCTATAACTTCCAAAGCCCACAAGTTTCTGCCGTCGTAGCACCGTGCACGGGGAGCTATGTGATATAATAAGAAGGTCCTGTGATTCAATCCATGTGTCATGTTTGTCGGTGTGTTTCCTCTTGCACAACTTGATGACGATAATTATTACCTGGCTTCGCATCTTTCGGCAGGGAACACAAAGGAACATCCAAATCAGTCAGTAGTATGGGTGGGAATTAGTGACAGTTTGGCGGCTGCGGTAGCGAGGTGACGAAAGATGGACAAGCTAATGTCCAGATTTGGAACTTCACTTCAGACCAGATTTGGGCATTAGCTTTACTGCTAACCACGAACGGTAGGTTGAAAGGGAGACACCGACAGCGCGTGAGATGGGGCACAGTAACTATAAAGCTCTCCTTCGCGTCAGGACGTCCATCGTGACTCAGTCAATTTACCCGGAACGCGCCACTCTTATTGTTCTGCATCTGCCTCTGTTCCCATCCTCTTCCTCCCTTGGGTACTCCAGAACAATAAACGCATCCTAAAATCGACATGCACTCCAGGAAGTTCACCTTCTTCTATGTCATTGCCGCCTTGGCCGCTTTGGGTCAGTCACATTTAGCACATTCAAAGTATACAGACTGACGAGCCTTTCAGCCTCTGCATCACCAATTCCCGTCGCCGATTCAGAGCTCTTAGCTCGTGCCGGTGTTCCTGAGATCGTTGCTGTTAGTTTCCCCCCCTCCTCCTGCGGTCGCATCCGAACTAACCTGAGACGCAGCGCGAGCCTGCCGTGGCAGTGGTCCCAGTGGCCCGTGAAGCAGACGACCTCACGGAACGGGGGGGTTGCAGGTCATCGCAGGGGAACGAATCATGCTTGTAACTGGCCCTCCGTCCCTTTCACCCGTCATGAACCTTTTGTCCCTCTCCGATATCTGGTCCAGTTTGGCATACCCTTCCACCCGACGATATAAAGTCGTTGACAGTTCATCTTAACTTACTGATTTTGTTCTTCTCTTCTCCCCCCCTTTTTCGTCCTGGACTGGACTGTATCGAGCGAGACTCGTGTTCTTTCGGCGTATTTTTCTCTCTTCTTTCTTTTGATCTTCGTTCTTAGGATTTTCGTGGTGTATCATTGGATGATAGAATCTGTATTGTTAGTTACTGACTCGATAATGACTTGATGAAGTTTCCGCATAAAGCGTGTGCTTCAATAGATCAAACTATGTGTGTTTCAGATGGCCCTGACGCTGTTCGAGTGATGGAGGTGTTTTGATGAGTACTTGGACTGAACTGTAATTGGCAGAGGGCTAGGCTCGCTTTCGCCGATCAAACCTGCCCGATGATGCACAGAACCAATTTCACAGAGTTCGCTCACAGCATATGCACACCACTTTCGAAGTTCTTCGTGAGATTGGGTAGTAGTAGTGGGTCTGATGTGGCTGTGCGAGCTACATGCGAGTCCGCTTTTTCAATGATCACTCACGGTTTGGTCGATTCTAGACGTGACGACTCGGCTTGAGACGCTTACCCGTCGATGCTATTGACAAGAGTTCCTGACGGACAAGACTGTTATCTGCATTCAAAGATATGTCGCAAGTCTTACTATACACGTGCGGATTTCCGCTTTCTCGGCGCTCCGACAGTAGGTATTTTTGCTCGATCAGGCATGTGGATAAAATTAGAACTGTTTCACGTGCGCCGTACTACGGGCGTATCCCATAGATGCGGGACGATGACGAAGCCGTGGATCACAATATGAATGAACCAGGGCATACGCGGGAGCAAGAACAGTCTTGGAGGTTCGTCTTTTATCGATAAAAGCAGCGCACGCAGTCAACGTGGCTGATTAAGTTGCTCGGAGGGACGAGAAGTAGTATCCAATTACAATGACTGTCTAACTCACTGTAGTCTCCCATACTAGACGGCCTTTATTAGGTAGGAAGTGAGTCGTTCCTACTATTTTAAAAACCCACCTGACCGTAGAGCTGCATCTCTCCGCAGTGTCCTAGAAGGGGGTCCACCGGCTTAGGGAACGAACGTGACGCCCGTATGTACCTATTAACACTACCATCGCCGAGGAGAATTTGGAGCCCGGCATATGGGCCGCACAGCCTTGAATTTGGGGGTGGCTTCCAGTTAATATTAATCTTGGGGTATTCCCCGGAAGGTTTCCGACAAGAAAGCATAAAGTGTATGCTAAATTCGCCTGAATCGCCCTGTTTCGAAACACGATCGAGGAGTACTAATGCAACCTACCAGAAGTCATCACAACGGTCTGCACCTGCGAGGCGCTGAAATGGCACGTTGATCTCATGTGGCTGTACTGCGTTATCTATTCTCTTTGCATTGAGGTGCGGTTGATTTGAAATGGTTTCCAGCGCCCAACTGGCGTATTGGCTAGGCTCGGCGATATCCACCTAGTAACTTGTCCATAGAAACATGTCTTGGGAATGAAATTGCGCCGTCTTTCCTTCGAGTGTCACGTATGTGCTACGCCGTTCCCGCTTTATTTTCGACTCCAAGATACCCACATTTTGAACTTCCTGTCGCCGACAGTCATGTTCCGCTCCGAGTGACTCCTTATCGACTTCGCTTTTGACCGAGCCGGGTTCTATAACTGTGCCTCGTTGATATGACTCAGGTGGAGCATAGAGCAAGTACTTTGGGGACTTGCTTATGATACGCCCCGAATGTTCAGCGTACCTGGGCATTCGCGGTGATCAATTTGATGCGGAGACTTTTGAAAAGTACAATAGGTTCCTCTCCTGGGTGGACGGAGGTGGAGACAAGACGATCCGAGAGATGGGTTCCATTCGGATTCGTTGATCAATCGATCATCAATATTGGTTGACGCAGGTAGCATGCGCCGTAAATATCAACAAGTAGAAGTCGGCACGTGCTTCATGCCTCATGCACGAGGGCGTGTAATACAGCCGCATCCATCGAGAAGTTGTGACTCACTACTAGGCTGCCGGTGGTCGTTCCTTCAATAAATCGGTCGATTGAGTAAGTCGGGTAGTCCAGGATGACAACCAAGACGAAGGGACTAGTTCGGCACGTTGCTCGGATGTGACTACTCGATCCAACCCGACCGACACGCCCAAACCCGCAGCCGAGCACGCGGCAACTTGCGGGCACGCTGTGACGTCAACTTCAAGTTGGATATCAAACGGACGGATGAGCTGGTGAAGCAGAGGAAGCCATAATCTATTGTATTTTATTTAGAGAGATCTCAGACTGAACCAACCGTCGAGGAAGGGAGCGGAGTCACTTAGTAGTTGCGGTACCGGTGGGTTACTAGGGGTGTCTGGGGTCTTAGCAGGGGGCTGATTTTTTGGCTCGAGTCGCACGGATAAGTTGCACCTGTCCTTTCCCTACAGCCAACTCAGGCTATAGGACAATCCCTCTTCTTCCTTCCCTCGCCCAGTTCGCCATCTACAGCGGCGGGCAAAGTTTTCTTACATAGACAGAAAAAAAAAAACACATTCAACTTTGTTCTTCGCCTGCTGGCAGGTCACGCTTGACGACCACCGCACGCGACAAATCGATTGCTGTTTTCTTAAACATCTGTCCATCGAAATTCGTTGCGTATTCTTTTCTTTTCTTTTTCTTTTTTTTTCTCGTCATTCATGTTTGTTTAGAATGAGCAAAGTTTCGACTGCATCAGCAAAGACTCCAACGCAGCTCCCATCGCAATCAGCTTGGGCAAAGGGCCCCCCGCCGAATAGCAACTCTTCAGCTCCCTCGCCGCGTTCTCAGTCTCCTGCTCCTTCCCATGTATCCTCTCCGATAACTGTCTCTCACACCCGCCGTCCGAGTGCATTAGGCCAGGGCGTGCCAATAAAAGAAGGTGTCAGTGTCCCGCGGAATAACGTGGGCTCTGTAAGACAAGGTTCGTCCTCCTCATCTCCCCACCTTTCCATCCTCATATTTCACCTCAGGTGCCGCTGCCGTCACTTTTGGTTCTATAGACGAGACCTCTCCGCCCTTGTCATCTTCACCTGCAGCCACGCCCGTGGTCAAAACCGAAAGCGTAAAGTCCTTCGGATCCGTACCTGCTACCCCGTCCACCCATGTCAACGGTAAATTTCCCGTTCCTGTCTCGGCCGCTGGGTCTTCGAAGTTCCCTGCTCGTCCCGCTTCTTCATCGACATCTAGTGTGACGTCGCCGTCAATTACTTCCACTTCATCCTCTTCAGCAACTTCTGCTTCGGCAAAACCCACTCTTAATAGAGCCGATATTGCCAAGTTATTCCAGGGTTCTTCTTCCGTACCTCAACAACCGTCATCAGACACTTCCTCTCCTTCAACTCGACCGTCTAATTTGCCTCCACATCACCAACCCTCATCGTCTGGACAGCACCCCCCACAACCTCCTGCGCAACCTTCCCAACTAGGTGCGCATCAGTTTGCACCATTTGTACCTGGGATGCGACCACAGCAGGGCGCTGGCGGCCCGCGCTCACCGGCCTTCCCTCGCGCCGTGCCTAATGGTACCGGTGCCCCTCCTCGACCCATGGCGGGCCCTGGTGGACCTGGCGGCCCTATTCCCGCTAGTCCGCGACTCGCTCCTCACCCCTCACATCCACACCAGCCTCCTGCTACCGGAGTTCCCACTCAACAGGTGCCTATGCAGCACATGCCTTGGGCGCCTTATTATGTATGTATTTCCTTCTTAAGATATGACAATCCGCCTTGTCCCTAAATGCCCCTCGCTTCGTTAGTATCCGGTAGACGCCTATGGGCAGCCCACCCCTTGGTTCTATCATCCCATGCATCAACAACCCCATACTCCTCATACTCCTCACTCCCCTGCGGTAACACAGGTCCCACCCCACCCCGCCATGCCCCTGTCACCTCGAAATCCGCCTCCCACTTTACCTCCTGGTACCCCTACTATGGCGCACGCGGTTCCGCACCCCCAGCATCCACCACCACCTCCCTCCCACGCCTCCCAGTCTTCGAATAGTATCGGTATCTCATCGCCCCCTCCCACGCCATCAACCACCACTGGACCATCTGCGCGTTCCCTCAACACCAATGCTTCCACTTTTGTTCCCACTTCACGCCCACCTAAAGCAATCGTGATAAAAAACGAAGACGGTATGGAGGTTAATCTAGAAACGCTGAAGAAGCATAGTCCACAACCGCCAACTGTGCCGATTCCGCCACCATCGCCGGTTACGACTAGTCGTCGCACAGCGTCCGTTAGAATCGAGAGCGAGGAGTCTAAAAGACAGAGGGAGGAGCAGGCGCGATTAGAACAGGAGAAGAAGGATGCCGATGAGCGAGCAAAGAAGGAAGAAGAGGATAGAAAACGAAAGGAAGAGGAGGAAGCCAAGCGGAAGGACGAGGAAGCCAAGCGAAGAGAGGAAGAGGAGAAAGAACGACTACGGAGGCAGGAGGAAGAAAATGAACGGTTACGACTAGAGGATGAGCGGAGACACGAGGAAGAGGAAGCTAGGCTTGAGCAGGAGCAACAGAGGGCTGAGAGGGAGAAAGAAGAGCAAGAGCGTGCTGAGCAGGAAGCTGAAGAACGGCGCCAGCAGGAAGCTTTGCAGAATGAGGCGGCAGAGGCTGAGGCTGAGGAAGCTCAGGATACTGTCGAATCTCCCATCGATGACTCCAAGGAACCTGAGGAAGGGGAGGTCATCGAAAACGGAGAAATTGTGGAGACTCAAGTTAATGGTGATTCGATAAGCAAGCCTCCGAAGATTCCGAAGGAGGCCTTGCGGATAGATACGTCGTCAATGCCGCCACCTTTGGAGATTCCCAGACGTCGCCCTGGTCCACTTGATATCGGTGCGGCGAAAAGGGATCTCTCCGCTGCCCCCCTCTCTGCGTTGGCAACGGCAAGAAACATCGAGCGACTTCAGGACATTGAGTACCCCGAAGGTGTTAGAAGCCCTAGGGAGGACCTCAACAAGGACGCGAAGGACGGCAAATTCAGGTAACCAAACCAATATTGCTCTTGTAATTTGTGCTCAACTTTCGGCAGGTATGACCGCGACTTCCTCATGCAGTTTATGCAGCTGTGCAAGGAGAAGCCACCTAATCTTCCACCACTGGACATCCTGGGTATCGAACCTGTGGATCAGTCTGCCTTCAACATGACTCGTGGTGGTTCAGGACGTCATCGCCAGCCCGCAAGCGCGATACCCCCCGCTCGTCAAAATTCTGTAGGCCTTGGGATCTCAGGCAACTTCGGCGTCAAGCCAGGCGCTGCTCCAGGACCTTTCGCTATGGGTCAGTTCTCCACGCCGACGAGCAAGCTTACGAGTGAGGAACGATACATGATGTCGACGGCTGGCACACGTTCCGCTTCGGTGAGCACTGGCCCTGCGTCTTTGCAGTTTGTTCGTCCTCCTATGACCCGGACGGCCTCTCAGGGTGGTCCGGGTGGGCACCCCTTGGGCAGCAACCGTACTCGAAGCAAGCGTGGTGACAGGCGTACGGATGCGAACAGGATTGCTCTCTCCCAAGGCGAGGGACAAGGCTTTGGTGCCCCAGGTGCCGCGCCTATTTTTGGAGCTGCGTTTGAGCCCGTTGCCCCCCTCGAGATGTCTGCCA
>JBBPPG010000731.1:0-16739 GCA_038091855.1 Leccinellum luteum
TGATGAACAAGAAAGATTCTATGTCATGGATAGATTAGGAGAAATATTTTCTCATCTACACTGTCTTCCTATGGCTGAGCCGACTTCCCGAAAGCGTCTTGGGAAGGTGTGGACTATCAGCAAGCAACAGAAGATTTAATTCATAACAAATCCTTTGTTCTACAAGATCCTTGGCTTGGCAGACAGCAATACTGTGGTTCATAGAAGAGCTGGTCCACGTGCTATCAAGGCTACTACAGAGTTTATCTTGGATATGTATCACTCAGCTGGTTATGATGAACTGGTCGCATGCCAAGGTGTCTACCTGGA
Organism: Leccinellum luteum; assembly: GCA_038091855.1. Classification (NCBI taxonomy): domain Eukaryota; kingdom Fungi; phylum Basidiomycota; class Agaricomycetes; order Boletales; family Boletaceae; genus Leccinellum; species Leccinellum luteum. The sequence continues at coordinate 310 of JBBPPG010000731.1, forward strand.
ATGACAGAGACTACGTCTAGCTGAGATACACCACTTTTAACACAGCAACACCATTGGAACAGTTTTTGGACTTTTATTATGACATTTAGAATCTCAGCCAAACATGACTTTATTTGGTCTTGTTTGGTCATACAAATAAATAGAGTTAAAGATCAATTCAGGAATGGATCTGGGATACTGTATATTGGTTGTCCCACTCTTTATAACATAGTATAAACATATCCCAGCTGTTATATAATCACTAGCTATTTATTTCGAGCTAGTTCTTCCATATCCCCCTCTACCCTCATAGAAGCCAGATCAATTCAGGAGTGCATCCAGCTGGTATGCTAACCATTTGTGTCCCATCCTTCAGGACATACAATAAACATATCCCAGCTGTCATATAACCACTGGCTATTTATTTCGAGCTAGCTCTCTCATACCCCCCTCTACCCTCATGGAAGCCAGATCAATTCAGGAATGCATCTAGTATGCTATCCATTGGTTGTTCCACCCTTCAGAACATGCAATATACATATTCCAGCTGTTATATAATCACTGGCTATTTATTTCGCGCTAGTTCTCTCATACCCCCCTCTACCCTCATAGATGCCAGATCAATTGAGGAATGCATCTGGTATGCTATCCATCGGTTGTACCACTCTTCAGGACATACAATGAATATATCCCAGCTGTCATATAGCCACTGGCTATTTATTTCGAGTTAGTTCTGTCATACCCCCCCTCTACCCTCATAGAAGCCAGATCAATTCAGGAATGCATCACTCATGCTATCCGTTGGTTGTCCCATCATTTAGGACATGCAATAAACATATCCCAGCTGTCATATAATCACTGACTATTTATTTCAAGGTAGTTCTCTTATACCCCCCCTCTACCCTCATGGAAGCCAGATCAATTCAGGAATGCATCTGGTATGCTATCCATCGGTTGTACAACTCTTCAGGACATACAAGGAACATATCCCAGCTGTCATATAGCCACTGGCTATTTTTTTCGAGTTTGTTCTCTCATACTCCCCCCTCTACCCTCATAGAAGCCAGATCAATTCAGGAATGCATCTCGCATGCTATCCGTTGGTTGTCCTATCCTTCAGGACATACAAGAAACATATCCCAGTTGTCATATAACCACTGGCTATTTATTTCAAGCTAGTTCTCTCATACCCCCCTCTACCCTCATAGATGCCAGATCAATTCAGGAATACATCTGGTATGCTATTCATTGATTGTCCCACCCTTCTGGACATACAATAAACATATTCCAGCTGTGATATAACCACTGGCTATTTATTTCGAGCTAGTTCTCTTATCCCCCCCCTCTACCCTCATAGAAGCCAGATCAATTCAGGAATGAATCTGGTATGCTAACCATTTGTGTCCCACCCTTCAGGACATACAATAAACATATCCCAGCTGTCATATAACCACTAGCTATTTATTTCAAGCTAGTTCTCTCATACCCCCCCTCTACCCTCATGGAAGCCAGATCAATTCAGGAATGCATCTGGTATGCTATCCATCGGTTGTACCACTCTTCAGGACATACAATAAACATATCTCAGTTGTCATATAACCACTGGCTATTTATTTCAAGCTAGTTCTCTCATACCCCCCCTCTACCCTCATAAAAGCCAGATCAATTCAGGAATGCATCTCGCATGCTATCTGTTGGTTGTCCCATCCTTCAGGACATACAAGAAACATATCCCAGTTGTTATATAACCACTGTCTATTTATTTCGAGCTAGTTCTCACATACTCCCCCTCTACTCTCATGGAAGCCAGATCAATTCAGGAATGCATCTGGTATGCTATCCATCGGTTATCCCATTCTTCAGGACATACAATGAACATATCCCAGCTGTCATATAGCCACTGGCTATTTATTTCGAGCTAGTTCTCTTATACCCCCCCTCTACCCTCATGGATGCCAGATCAATTCAGGAATGCATCTCGCATGCTATCCATCGGTTGTCCCACCCTTCAAGACATACAATAAACATATCCCAGTTGTCATATAACCACTGGCTATTTATTTCGAGCTAGTTCTCACATACCCCCCCTTTACCCTCATGGGAGCCAGATCAATTCAGGAATGCATCTGGCATGCTATCCATTGGTCGTCCCACTCTTCAGGACATACATGGAACATATCCCAGCTGTCATATAACCACTGGCTATTTATTTCGAGCTAGTTCTCTCATACCCCCCCCTCTCTACCCTCATAGAAGCCAGATCAATTCAGGAATGCATCTGGCATGCTATCCATTGGTTGTCCCATCATTTAGGACATGCAATAAACATATCCCAGCTGTCATATAATCACTGACTATTTATTTCAAGGTAGTTCTCTTATACCCCCCCTCTACCTGTTTATATTGTTCTATCAATTTATTCCAACCACCAAATCGTTCCAAATTTTGTCCAGGCCTTCCCATAGGTCTCATGCACCCTCTGAGATCCTTTTCTAGCCTATCTTTTTGTTTCCACATTTAGTTTTTAATTCCCAGTGAGGTATATAATGAGCGATATTGAGCATTGTGGCAAGACAGTTAATTGATGTATCTGGCTGCCATGTCATTGTTCTCTTCTTCTTCTACCAACTAGATTATTTTTACATATGTCACTTTTCTTTGGGAGATGAGATCAGTGTATCAACTGCATGAAAAATATTTATTGTCATCCAATTTGTGATTATTGGCAAAAGTCCAGGCAGTTAGTCTATCAACTTATCATGTGACTATTTGTCCACTGAAATGAGCTTCGATATTTTGCACTGCAGAAACCTCACCAACTCATTATGTGGCTATTATTGGCATGTCTTCTTACTCCCTTAATTGGAGAACATCACTCAGACAAATATTTGAGTTCCAGGTATAGCATTCTTTTTTTTGTTCTGCTAATCCCTTTTCATTGGGTTCGTGCGACAAGGGCAAAGATACAGGATGTCATTTCATTGGTCCGGTTCTGGCAACTTGATTGCTAAAATGTGGACTAGTCATTGAGTGTGTGAGGTTTAGAGTTAAGATGTCCCAGAGGGGCAGCACTTGGATGTATTGAGCAGCCTGCCTGTGGTGCACATTGTGTGTATAGTGCATTGTGTTTCTTTGGTCTCTCATAACAATATTTGTCCCTTCTTTTGCCTTCTTTTCTCTCACCATGCACAGCCATCATGATGTTGCCTGTACAAGCTGTATTCCATCACCATGGATGCCTGTCAACCATTGCTTGTGCATAATGTACCATACCGAGAGTTTCATTTCAACACCTGTTCTGTCGGTTGCACAGGTGCATAACATAGGTCGAGATTGAGGCTGTCACTTTGCCCCATCTTCTGGCTCTGAAACTACTTCTAACTCTAGCACAGATGACAATATGATCTATTTACTATTGATCTGAAGGCCTTCAGACTTGATGTGATCTCATCTCATCTACTCAAGCAAGATCATAGTTCAAGTGCATCATGTGATCAACACATCAGGGAATTAGGGTGAATGACCAGATCTATTAATCATCCACTCCAAATCATCTAATCTATTTAACAAGGTCCCTTCAAGCAACAAATAATAACATTGCATCAGGGGAAGGCTAATATATATAAAGATGGATGTTTCTAATTCTCCCTCATCCTCACGTCCTCTCTTCTTCCATCTACTCTATCTTAAATAATGTCCAGTGATGCTTGTTGACATGCAAGTGGATGTGGCTCTCCTTCTAGAGATGTGAAGGGTACCGTCAGTGGCACACAAAAATGCCCACATGTGAATGCTCTCCAGTTAGGGCCAAGGAAATGACTGTGGGTTTCTATCCATTTATCATACATTCTCAACTAACGTCAGTTTAGATCTACACAGAATCCACTAGTCCATCATGGTTGTCATTTTGGTTATGTAGTTCATGCATTTTGCAATGTACAAGCTTTGGTGACCAATAGTATGAGTCTCATGGTAATGATCAAGGAGGATGGTAAAGAGTTGCTCACAACCCAGTAAGTACCTTGTGAAAATTGATCACATGTTGGTTGACAAAATGCCCTTGAAGAGACAGACAATAATACTCCATTTTTTGCAAGTTGCTGAAAATAATCCCAGGGCTTGAGGCACGCTTGATAGAGTCAACAGAGAAAGACATCATGGGCATTGCAGAATTGGTGAGATAGTTATCCCTCGGTTTATTGGTTTGTTTTAACATTTGCACATAGATTCAATGAGGTGCAAGTAGTGCTAGGGCAGATGATACAAAAGGAATGAAAATCACTATCATGGACTGGATTACAGTGAAAGGGCAGACCCTTAGTCCACATATCCCTTATAATATTAAGACTAGCTGAAAGTTCCATCATGAATGCATGGGGGCACTTCTGTGTCCTGCCAGTTATGAGTAGCAGAATGCTGAGTACATTTTCAATTTTGGTTCTAATTTTCTGCAATGACCTGATATAGATTTTCTATAGCATTAAGGAGAAATTGCACAATGGCCACCTTCAGGTTGCTGGCAACCAATAGCCTATAATCCTCTATGCTAACTATACATATGACCTCAATAATCTATGGAATGGCTTCTGCATAGCAGGCTATTAGTTTCTGTAAGTACATCATGCTACAATCTCTTGTGCTTGAAAATGACACCCCTCTAGGCTTATAAACATGTATTCACATTGCCCAGCTCCATGGACCAGGAGCCAAAGGCAATGCACTCTAGAAATGCCCCCATTCATAGGATGCAGGGTATTACGAAGGCATCCATTGCCTACATTGCAATCCAAGTGTGTGGCACCATATTATATTTGTTGTCTACACAATGAGGCTAACATTCATTAGGCTTGCTTCATATTGATGTCGACTCAAGTATTCTCGCGCACTGACCTCATTACAGATTTGGAACAGTTTTATGATAGTGTCCTTGAATTGCTTCATGACCAGAATGAGAGCAAAGAAGTTGACCAGTTGCTCTTATAGTGGAACTGACAAGTATTTCTGCTTTATACTGAGAGTGAGAGGCTACTGTCAAAGAATAGTGTCCTCGCACGGATTCATGCTAAACGTGCAGAACATTAGGCAGTGGCAGATGGTGATTTAGAGACCACATAGTTGTTTATTCTTGTTGAGACTTGTTTTATTTACTGCAATTGAATTTTCAAGTTTGGATGACCACAATACAATTTTATACATAAGCCAAATGCCTATATGGTCCATTTTGCATATTGATAGGAAGATATATAATTTCTCTGAGCTTTGTGAAGACTCCCATTTCTGTCCTTTTGATATGCCCTTGAAGCACTGGTGCAACTCTGGATGAGATTGACATAGGAGTTTTATAGATATATTGTTTAATCATTGTTATACTGGCAGATATTATCAGACCTATAATTTCTCTAAATATTATAACTAAACCTCTTGTGATATAAATTGTAGAATGGTGCAACTCTGGTTGAGATGAACATGGAGATCAGATCTTACAGGTATATTATGCAATCAATTTTATATAGGCAAATATTGTTAGACCTATAATTCCTCTAAATATCATAATCAATCTCCCTGTGATATGTTGTATGGAGTGGTGCAACTCTGGATGAGATTGACATAGGAGTCTTATAGATATATTATTCAATTGGTGTTATACTGGTAGACCTTATCAGATACATAATGTCTCTGAATATTATAACCAGTCTCTTTGTGGTATGCCTTATAGAATGGTGCAACTCTGGATGAGATTGACATAGGAGTCTTATAGATATATTGTTCAATTGGTGTTATACTTGCAGATCTTGTCAGATACATAATGTCTCTGAATATTATAACTAGTCTCCTTATGATATGCCTTATAGAATGATGCAATTCTGGATGGGATTGACATAGAAATCATATAGATATATTGTTTGATTGATATTCTACTGGCAAACATTATTAGACCTATAATCCATCTAAATATCATAGTCAATCCTCTTGTGATGTGCTTTATAGAATCATATAACTCTGAATGAGATTATCTAGCCTATAATTACTCTAAATATTATAATCAGTCTCTGTATGTTATACTATATAGACTGGTGGAGCTCTGGTTAAGATTGACATAGGAGTCTAGTAGATATGTTGTTTAATCAGTGTTATATTGGTGGATGTTGTCAAGAATATACAAATGATATCTTAGCCAACTACTTGAAAAATGATGGCTTTGATCTTAAGTAAAATTATAGGATCTCATGATAAATAGTATATATACACTCTTGAAGCAAAATAATGACTGAGCTACTGTGTTGTCATTCTGATATAATGGCTAAGAAATGTTATTTTTAATAAGGTAAAATAAAACTATATCAAACTCTCACATATCCCCTGATGACTCCAGAGGGAGGGGGAAAAGGAGAGATGGAGGAGGTGACAGTGACAGTGACAGCGACATATAATTGTGTTGTCATTGATATTGTCATCATCATTGCATCATTATGCATTGTCCAGAGAGGGGAAGAGGGAGGGGAAGAGAGAGACAATGATGGCAATAATGACTTGTTGCATCATTGTTGTTGTTGTTGTTGTTGTTGTTGTTGTTGAGGCATCATCATGTTATTGTTGCCATGGTATTATTGTTGTCGTCATTGTCATCACTGCACTATCATTGCTGCGTTGTCATCAGTTGCATTGTCATTGTTGTCACCACAGTGCTGTCATTGCCATGTCATCATCATTGGTTGACTGGTTGTTGTCATCACATCATTGAATGCAATTGTTAGTGGGTGCTGGGATATACTAGTAGGTGGCATAACAATATCAAGGATGAGGGATGGTGAGTGTGGGCAACTCGTGATGTCAACTGTGAGTTGGAGATGTTGAGCATGAGGTAGATGTGTGTCAGTGAGTTAGATGACAGGAAGAAGCAGTGGATGCTGATGTGTCAATGGTCAGATGGCAATATAGTGATAGAAACATTATTTCCAGTTACTCTTCATGGATAAAGAGAAACTGGAAATAATATCTCCATTGCATGGTAGGAAATGACAGGTGAGAATGAGTGAGCAAATGATAGTGAACAGACAGTGAGATTGATGGCAAAACTGTGATATGGTTAAAGTGGAGTTTCAGCAAAATAAAATTATGCTCACCGTGACTCATTTCATTCAATAACACTATAAAAAATCATTGTAGATTAAGAATTTCTCAATTGGTGGTCAGTATAGTTTAAGTGTTCACAATTCAACAATGAACTACTTGTGTGCAATATAACCTACAGTGGTATATAGCAGTATCCATAAAATATTGAAGTGGATATTTGGTGGATAATTAATTTGCCAGAATTGCAGTAGCCATACCACCTAACCAAAAGTGACCCATACATATAATCCCTCGACTATGAATACACACTTTTCCTCACCATCCCATTTTTTGCCATGTCATTTTATTCTTGTAATGATACCAATATAGCAGCATATTGGCAACATATCAGTAAGTTCGATACATTTCCCACTGATGTAATTTCATAATGTTTCGAAGTTCCAGCTACCAACTGCTAATGATAGAAAATCAATGAATCTATTGGGTGGAATTTAATAATTTCCTATTGGCAAAATAAAGATGACTTTGCTGAAAAAAATGTTCAAGGCATGATAAAAATGATGTTAATTCATCGACTGGTGGACGCATGGTAAATATATATCAAATGGTAGTTATGGACTTACTGTTTAATAGGAATTACAGGGAAATAGTTCCTGGGCAGATCTGCACTATACTGAGAAATCAGCTAATGGGCCCTTCAGCAAGATGCCAAGGCATGATTATTGGCTGACCAGTGGGTTACCAATGTACAGTATGGAAAAATAACTGATAGGCTGATTGGCAAAATGCTTGTTGATACCCATTGGCTGATCAGTAAGTTATGGGATGTAGATATACACAAATAATAGGCCAATCAGCAACATGCTGAGTTGCAGTTTTACCATGTATGTCAGTCACACCTAGCTAGTTGGCCAATCGGCAAAATGCCAAGTTATAGTTTGAGCTGATCAGTCAACTGTAGAATCTAGGCATCCATAGCTAATGAGCTGATCAGCAATATGTCAATTTGCAATTATTGGCTGATTAGTCAAGGATAGAATGGGCATTCATAGTCCATTGGCTGATCAGCAACATGGTGAGTTGTAGTTATTGGCCAATCCATTAATTATTAAATGCAGTCCTATAATCTAGCTACTGGGCTAACCAGTGACATGCCAAGTAACAGTTGTTTTGGCCAATGTGTGGTTCACTGAGATTGTCACTCTGTTAGCCAATGTTAGCTGGCTAGTCATTTGTGGCAATTTGGTACATTGGCTAGCCAGTCATTTGCAGAAAAATGTACTGCATTATGTAAATCGATAGTAAGTAGTTAAATACAAATAGAATTCAATATGCTAATAATATATGGTCAATGCTTTCACCCTTTCAGAAATTAAATAGCATTATCTATTAATATATAATTATGATACATAATATATGCTTTATGTAGTAGTTAAAGCTATATATTCAATTATCATTTCTTTAATGTTTTCCTGATGCAAGCTGAAAAGGCCCATGCCAATAGGAAATCTGCTGCGAGAGTGCTCAGCTGAAAGGAAACAAGCTGAAAAGGCCCACACTGAAAAGGATTGTGCTGCAAGAGCACTCACTGACCAGGAGCAGCCAGATTGCTTGCCAAAAAGAAATATGCTGCAAGGGCACTCACTGACCAGAAGTAAGTTGAGAAGGCCCATGCCAATGAGGAACATGCTGCAAGAGTGCTTGCTGATAGAGATCACTTGGAGCAAGAAGTGGCTAGCAACATGGTGGATAAGAATATTAGTCTGGATAAGATATCCAAAGCCAGCACTGTCAAGACAAGTCTCAGCTTTTGTATCAAAAACCCTCTGTGAGTATATCTACTTGAGATGTATAATACTTATTCTTTCTTTGCCCACAGCTCTCTATCTTTACTCACCATAGCTAATGTTTAACTGAGACTAACAGCTTTGACACAAAAGCAAAACAAGGCAAGACCAGCAAATCAGCTGGGCAAGTGCAAAAACCCAAGGAAAAGATGCATGTTCTCTTGGAATAAATTGGGTGATATATCGATCACCATCTACTAGGTCTTTGGCACTGGTTGAAATTATCTATACAAGTAATTTTTGTGCTAAACAGTGGCTCAAGCAAGTGAACAAAACTAGGAACAAAAAAGAGTTCAAAGTGTATTGGGAAGCTCTAACAAAGGAGCAACAGATGGTGAGTTCAACTTCCACTGTGCTTTTATTCAGATGATAAGTCATTGATGTAAGTACTCAAGCTATATGATCAGAAGGCAGCCAAAATTGTGCACTTGTCTCTTAGTTTCTTCAAATGTTGGCCTTTGAACTAATTAACCATGTGAATACTAGCCCAGCAAAAAGGAGTGGTCAAAGCCTACTTAACCTGATGGTGCCATGTACTGAGTATCATCAAGACAACCTTATGTTCACTCTTTTCTGGTACTTTTCCTTCTTGCTGCTTTCCCTTCCTGTTTTTCTCTTTGCTAACCTGCAGTAGATTGCTACTTCATTCTTTGCACTTGCTAGCATTCTCAAACATTCAACTCCTTTGTCTCATGTTCTTTCACCTTCCATTCCTAGATTTCCTTCACATTGGACCATTCCTCAGCTACCTCTTTCATCTTAGTCCATGCTCCCTTCTGCTCAGTATATATTACACAGACCTCGATTATGTAACACCATCTTAGTCTACCAGATACTATCATGTAGTACCTGTCTGACACTCCAATATATCCACCCCTAGACCACTTCTTGTCTTGTCTAGTGTTTGTCCTTTGATTTCTTCAGTCTCTCAGTACCCATAAGCCTCCACTCGAGCTTCAGATTGAGAGTCCCTCAGTTCTCCTCATTACCTTCGTCGACTTCAGTACTATGCTTCTGGTCTATGCCCAATCATACCCGGGTCAGTCGTAACACTCTGATTTTCATATAAGCAGACACAAATAAACTGAAATGGTCAAAGCGCATCTTCACTGGATATGAGACTTCATATATACAATAGCAATAGCATACAGTTTTCATGCAAACTGTGACAGTAACCAACTACATCAGTGCTGCCACAGGCATGCGGGATGCCCATATATGTATGTAAAACATAATAGATGCAATAGTTAATAGCATCTAGTTTCCATGCAAGCAGTGCACAACTGCATCTGTAATGCCACAGGCATCCTGGACGCCCATATGTATGTAAGACATCATATATGCAATAGCCAATAATAGCACTTAGTTTCCGTTCAAGCAGTGCGTAACTGCATCTGTGCTGCCACGGGCGTCCTGGACGCCCGTATGTATGTAAGACATCATATATGCAATAGTTAATAGCATCTAGTTTCCATGCAAGCAGTGCACACCTGCATCTGTGCTGCCACGGGCGTCCTGGACGCCCATATGTATGTAAGACATCATATATGCAATAGCCAATAGCACTTAGTTTCCATTCAAGCAGTGCAAACTGCATCTGTGCTGCCATGGGCGTCCTGGACGCCCATATGTATGTAAGACATCATATATGCAATAGTTAATAGCATCTAGTTTCCATGCACACCTGCACCATGCTGCCACGGGCGTCCTGGACGCCCATATGCATGTAAGATATCATATATGCAATAGACAATAGCACTTAGTTTCCATTCGAGCAGTGCAAACTGCATCTGTGCTGCCACGGGCGTCCTGGACGCCCATATGTATGTAAGACATCATATATGCAATAGTTAATAGCATCTAGTTTCCATGCAAGCAGTGCACACCTGCATTGCGCTGCCACGGGCGTCCTGGACGCCCATATGCATGTAAGATATCATATATGCAATAGCCAATAGCACTTAGTTTCCATTCGAGCAGTGCATAACTGCATCTGTGCTACCACGGGCGTCCTGGACGCCCATATGTATGTAAGACATCATACATGCAATAGTTAATAGCATCTAGTTTCCATGCAAGCAGTGCACACCTGCATCTGTGCTGCCACGGGCGTCCTGGACGCCCATATGTATATAAGACATCATATATGCAATAGCCAATAGCACTTAGTTTCCATTCAAGCAGTGCATAACTGCATCTGTGCTGCCACGGGCGTCCTGGACGCCCATATGCATGCAAGACATCATATATGCAATAGCCAATAGCACTTAGTTTCCATTCGAGCAGTGCATAACTGCATCTGCGCTGCCACGGGCGTCCTGGACGCCCATATGCATGCAAGACATCATGTATGCAATAGCCAATAGCACTTAGTTTCCATTCAAGCAGTGCACAACTACATCTGTGCTGCCACGGGCGTCCTGGACGCCCATATGTATGTAAGACATCATATATACAATAACCAATAGCACCTAGTCTCCATGCAAGCAGTGAACATCTACATCAGTGTTGCCATGGGCTTCCTGGACACCCATATATATGTGAGAACTAAGTGCATATGTGTATTTAGTGGCTAATATAGTATAAAGTGACTTTCCTTCTGACAGTGAATGATATGGCTCAGTTAACCAGTTAAAAATAATAGAACAATCAGATGTTAATCTGAGTCTTTGACAATTTTTGGAAACCCTTTCATTGCAAGTAAACAATAAAAAGCACAATTTAATTTGTAACTTAGCATATTTGCAAAAGCTACACTCTAAGTAGTAATTGCATTAACATGACCCTATAATAACCATATAGTGACCCTGTAAATTATTCTGACCCTGCAGGATTTTTTTCCAGGGTCATGTTGAACCCTGTCAGCCTATGTAGTATATATACCCTTCAATCTCATGATTTTCTTTGTCTTTCCCCCCATTGCTCAGACAACAACTCTTCAATACCATCATCATCCTCTGTCATATACCATGGCTATGCGTCCTTATCCTGATGATCGAGAGCATAATCCAATGCAGTTGACACTGCTTGAGTTCGTCAATGAGGGACTACAATACTACAATGCTATTGCAGATGGAAGTATCGAAGACAAAATTACATTTCTCAAGTTTATCCTTGCTGGTCGTCGTGGCTTGGACATCAATAATCAACACAACATTACTCTGAATGTTGGCCAGGGTCTGCCTGACATACGTCGGATCACTGCAACTAGAGACTTTGATTCTCTGATTGGAACTACAAAAACACTTCCATATAGTGTCGCCGTCACAATTTGGCCAGCTCCCTCTTTCCGAGACACTTTGACTACAAATAGTCATGTCACTGCTATTGCCTTGGACAATGAGGTATGACAATTCATCTCCATCTTCTATCTGCTATTGACATCATTTCTAGAATCATCCAATGAATGTTCCCATGCATAAGATTCCCAATATGCCTTTCGGCAAGGTTGCCAATCGATCCTGCATTCGGGTTTTCTTTCCTCGAATGTATCATCTGTTTGATTCCAACAAGATCCCTTTGGCCGACATCGAGATCATTTATAACCGCTGTCTTCGTCCTATCATACAAGAGCTCATGCCAAATCAGGCTACTCATTGGCCTCCTAGCTATCAAGTGGCATTGAAAACCAGTCGCGATCGTGCTGGCCGTCTCCACCTGGGCAGTTTAGATATCCCTGCTCATATTCTCCCTGAATTTGCTGCATTATACCTTCAGACTATTGAGCCCCTTCGACCTTACTTCCGAGATGCCTACTTTGGACATGAACTTCGTGGCTGGAAAGGTGCAACCGTGCACAACCTTGCAACTGAGGATCAGCTCCCTGATGCAGCCAATCTTCTCTATGAACGCGTCAATGCACTAGATGATCTCACTCGGGTGCTTCACATGCCATCTATTCAAGAAAACCAATGGTTGGTGGATGTGGGTTTGGAGTTTGGACGTGTGGGCAAGGTAGTCACTTGGCGTTCTACTGGACATATGGCCTTGATTCAACATCTCTTGCCTAATGTTCCAAATCTTGAGCGAACATTCAATCGCAGCAAGACTTACTATACGGACAATCAAATGCATCTCAAGGACATTGCCGGCTTTCGATGGACACCTAATCAAAATGTCGAATCTGTATCCTATGTTCAAGCCTATACCACTGAAAAGTGTGTATCCTATCAACTGCATGAGGGCATCTTTCGGCCTCGAAAAGCCATGGAATTGCTGTCCAAACAAGCATGCACTAAACTCATTGATGATCTTGATGAGCAAAGTGGAATCCTTTTTACTTGCACAGGTGACGATGAAGACCAGCCGGATGTCAAACCACAAGAGGGTTGTGCACGTTTTGAAGTCCGAGTTCCCCTATCAGACGCAAACGACATCTTGACAGATTTCCCCATTGAACTCGTCAATGAAACAATGGTTCAAATCCCTGCTCGTCAATGGTGGTATGTGATTAATAACATTCCATTCCATTTGATGATATATAATCTCATTTTCAGGTACTTCAAGTGGCTTCGTCTTGGTGGAGTTTTCATGGTCATTGAGAACCTTCATGCCACTACAGTTCAAGATCGAATTTCTGAAAACTCACTAGCTCTAGGAGCAATGGTCATTTGGATTCTCAATGGTGCACATCGCACTCCAATGCACCAAACTCTTGGCCTTGCAAAGCAGGCTTGTGCTGAAGTGTTATTTGATGAGAATGACGATGCTGAAGATCCCGATGCAGTGACCAGTCCTCTGATGTATGAAGCTGGTCTCTATTTTATATGTGACATTGTTCCAGACAACATCACACGTGGCTTTCGGATTCCATGGGCAAAACAGTTCTCTTTGGAAAAAATCCTTCGAGCCTATGACCAGGGGACGATCAATCAACTGCGGCGTTTGCTAGGTGCTGGAGAACTTCAGACTGGCCGACGTCCCATCAATTTAGAGCGTACCTCCAACCGAACTACCCATCCAACTCTTGATGTCCAGAACATTCGCCCTCATGATCGTGCTTTACCTCAGATTGGGAATCGATTAGATGGGTTACCTGTTCCTGATGTTCGACGTCCTCAAGGTCCTGATGTTGATTACTTTCATCAAAATGGTGGTGGCAATCGTCGTCTTGACATTGCAAATATCAACAATGATGCCCCAGAAATTTCTTTGAAGCAGCAAGTTCAAGAAATCTTGGAACAGATGTACTATGATATTCTTCAAGAATCCCCGAACAAAAGAGATCGTCAAGAAGGCGCGTGGACAAATATCCCAAGTGATTTACGAGAGGAACTTGCGGTCGAAGATCTATACATTCACCTCAACTTTCCATTCGTTTCAGTACAGTACACATTCGCCACCAATGCAGACTGGAGCAAGCATTTTGATCGCTTCTTCCCTGCAACCATTCCTCCACATGCTGGGCAGAACTTCGGCAGAGCAACTTATTATCAGACCTACATCTCACTCGTTCGTCGGCTCTCACTGCACCGCTTGGATCTGGTCCGGGCTGAATTGCGAGTCAAGTTCAATTCTCTAGCTTGGATTCCTCATACAGAAAGTGATCGAATGTGGTGTACAAGAAAAACCAACGGAAGAAAATGGTTCTATCTTCCTATAAATGGTGACAAGCAGGGACCAAAGATTGCCATTAATCCTACTGCGGTAAGGCGCCTGCGACAACAACCTGCAATTCGCCTTCCTCCAAGAGTCGAGGATTTACGTGAGGAAGAAGAAGAAGAAGAAGAAGAAGAAGAAGAAGAAGAAGCAGGCCACTAAGAGCTTCATTACCTCCATTACCTCTCTGAACATTAGTACATAGTATCAGATTGGTTCTACAGGTTTTTTTGACTAATGAATCATATGCCATAAAAATGGTTAAATTTAATATCTGTGAGACCATGCACTTAGTGTTGCATGACTCTATGGGCAATGCATTCATGGGAGTCTCAGGCATGACAATATGTGTCTCATATACATATGAGCATCCAGGACGCCCATGCATGCAAAGGAGTGCTGAACTGACATATTGTTCACTTGGTAATGTTGCCCCAGTGGTCTCATGTGTGATATCAAGTGTCTCATGCACATATGGGCATCCAGGATGCCCATGTATGTGCAGCAGTCCCCAACTCCAATGTAAGTGCTTGGTGCTATTGGTGCCAGTGCATACATGAGAGTTCTGGACTTCTGATGTTCTGAGGTCCAAGTCCATCCCAGTTCTTACAACCTTAGGAGAGAGAAAAATACTATCGATTCCCGGCTTTCTGCCTATATTTTTTAAATGTAAATCGGTTGAGGGAACATTAAGATATGATTATTTTCAAACTGCATGTCATTTTCGAGAATATTCAGTTAGAAAGTCCATTTTGGGGTACAAGATGGCGTGGGAACGGAGCTTAGCGGTGGCTGTATCCTCTCTAACCAAGACACTTGGCATTCATATCCATCAAGAATTATGTAATTCCCTCCATGTTTGGCCATGATATTGCCCATTCCGAGTTATATGTTATTTTGAAGGAGGTGTTGTTGAAAATATTTGGTGCTGTTGTCCAAGTGCTCCCATGTGAGACAATCTGGGCGTCCAGGACGCCCGTGCATGCGCTGGTGCTGTTGGCTGATATAATATGTATGGGATTCTGAGCATGCATGCACATACGGGAGTCCAGGACTCCCATGTTGTGCCAAGTGTGTGTTGGATGTTCCTCAAAGTTCCTCATGCACATATGGGCGTCCAGGACGCCCGTGCATGCACTAGTGCTATTGGCTAATATAATATGCATGGGATTCCAAGCATGAATTGTCTCATGCACATATGGGCGTCCAGGACGCCCGTGCATGCACTGGTGCTGTTGGCTAATATAATATGCATGAGATTCCAAACATGAGTTGTCTCATACACACACGGGAGTCCAGGACTCCCGTGTTGTGCCAAGTGTGTGTTGGATGTTTCTTAAAGTTCCTCATGCACATATGGGCGTCCAGGACGCCCATGCATGCACTGGTGCTGTTGGCTAATATAATATGCATGAGATTCCAAGTATGAGTTGTCTCATGCACATACGGGAGTCCAGGACTCCCGTGTTATGCCAAGTGTGTGTTGGATGTTCCCTGAGGTTCCTCATGCACATATGGGCGTCCAGGACGCCCGTGCATGTGCTGGTGCTGTTGGCCAATACAGGGAATACACACTTGGCACAACACGGGAGTCCTGGACTCCCGTATGTGTATGAGACAACTCATGCTTGGAATCCCATGCATATTACATTAGGCAACAGCACCAGCACATGCACGGGCGTCCTGGACGCCCATATGTGCATGAGACAACTCATACTTGGAATCTCATGCATATTATATTAGCCAACAGCACCAGTGCATGCACGGGCGTCCTGGACGCCCATATGTGCATGAAACAACTCATGCTTGGAATCTCATGCATATTATATTAGCCAACAGCACCAGTGCATGCACGGGCGTCCTGGACGCCCATATGTGCATGAAACAACTCATGCTTGGAATCTCATGCATATTATATTAGCCAACAGCACC